>RCIC01000004.1:4102500-4290000 GCA_018883505.1 Ceratosolen fusciceps | reverse complement strand
GACTTTTTCCCCAGACCGCCAAACTCAAAATAACGTGTTTTCATCGCATCGAGAGTCGCAAACAATCGATTTTCAGCAAATTCGACCCATTTTGGAGATTTGATTTTCCAGGTCAACCCAGTGCTCAAGGTCACCTTGAAGCACCAGGTCGACGAAGTAGTTCTGAAAATTTTTGGTGGTTTTTTCACTGAATTTTCCCCTCACCACTCCCACTTATCTCGATGTCTCCCATATATATCCCTCGATCTGGAATGCGCCCCTTTCCACCTCGAAAAACCCAATTTTCGCGAATTTTCTGCCCCACCACAAAACTCAAAATCATACGTTATCTTGTACTTTCGAAGATTATTTAGCGCATCGGGAGCCGCAAACAATCGATTTTTGGATAATATGGACAATTTTGGCGATATTTTGGAAAATGGTCAGAGGCTTGGGGGGAGCAAAAATTTTTAAATCATATTTTGTGTTCGTAAATATTATATTTTTGGGACTTACACAACGAATTTAAAAGGAGCAAACGGCGCGCAATCGATTGGTTATGAAATTAATTGCGAGAAACAAATTTTTTTGGTCTGAATTTTTGGGCCGGATGAACCCATTGGGTCCGATCGGGTGCCCTTAGTCGGCCCCGCCGCCCTGGAAATTTTGAAGGTTTTTAAGCGACTCTTCCCCAACTGGTTTCGAATTTCCCACATATCTGCCTCGTTCCGCAATGCGCTCCATTCCGCTTAGAAGAACCCCCTTTCCACGAATCCCCTCCCCCCATCACTGATCTCAAAACAACGCGTTTCGTTGCTCTTTCAAAATCTGGAAGCATCGATTGTCGAGAAATACATGAGCTCGACTGAATGCACCAGATCGACTATATATTTAGCACCACAAATGAGGAAAGAAATATTTTTGTCATTTTTGCTGGAATGATATATTGGGCCTCCTTCAGATGTCCCGACTGCACCACGTGCTAGCTGCTAAGAAAAATTTCCGGAAGCAGGAGAAAGACGCAGGGAGGCGCGGACACGGTCCTGCACGTGCAGATCGGCTATCTTGTTCTCTCTGACAGCTGTATCTCGATCATCATTAAGCTCGCCGGAGGGACAGTTCTCGACTCGCATGTCCGGCGATTTCGCACGCGGCCGCATTAAGAATATGAGCAGCATATTTCTAGTTAATTAGCCTAATGCCAAGTGGGCGACTCTAGAGGATAAGGAAGGCTCGAGAATACGACCGTGTCTCGCGATAGCAGTTGGCTCATGTAGGCCATTCGTGGCTTGGCGGGATGGTAGGGGGTGGTGGGGGACGGGGAGGGTGGAGTAGGAAGAAGAGGAGGAGGCCTACGCTCCCGTAATCAATTCCAGGAGGCAAAGCCATTTCATTGAAGGTAGGTGGTAGTAGGTAGTAGGTAGTAGGTGCGAGAGTCCGATTTGATTTATGAAGACAAGTCGAGTCACGGGGGCGTGAAATCAAGGAGATCGCGGCAGGGTAGGGTGGGTCGGTTCTGGAGAATCTCATGCTAGTGGTGCTCGAAAACGAGGCGGTTATGTGTGAAGAGTGAGTGAAAGTGAAAGAGCGAATGGACGGGAGGGTATGAGGTAATAAAGGATGCGAGGACGGAGCTGAGTCCGGAGGAGGAGAAGCGAATCTTTGTCTGGTTATGGGAGGAGCGGGAGGTGAGGAGAAGAAGATCGCGGCCGATCGGCCGACGTGGCTTGATTTACACGGAATTAGACAGGTATATCGCGGGCGCGAGCCACTGCCACGCCCTGCGCCTGCGCATGTACATTGTCGGCCATAACTTCTTGTGCAAACACTCGGCGCTAAATTACAGCGAGCATTGCCGTAATTAACGGATAGGCGTGCTGGCTGTCTCGCTTACCCCCCCCCCCCACCCTCTCTCTGTCTCTGTCTCTGTATTATTGCCTTTTTTCTCAAGTCGGCCCGATAAAATTAAACTCCGGACATCGACAGCTGTTTGCACTTGGAGATGCCGAGCTTTTAATTAATGCGATAGAGACTTTTTCGAAACTTGTAGATAGCGCGCTTGTTTATATCTCGGCAGCGGTCGATGGAGAGAGAGAGAGAGAGAGAGAGAGAGAGAGAGAGAGAGAGAGAGAGAGAGAGAGAGAGAGAGAGAGAGAGAGAGAGAGAGAGAGAGAGAGGGAGAGAGAGCGAGAGAGGGAGACGAAAAGGATAAAGACGGCGCGCGTAGTGTAAGGTCTCGCGCATAGTGGGCCGCGGCAAGTAGCAAATGTGATTTAAAGTAAGGAGAAAATGCTTGATTTATCTGTCTGGCTGCTTATGTAAGCAAATGCTTTCCTCTTGCAAATACAAATTACATTTTGAATTTGTAATACGTGCGCGATCTTGTTTAATATCTATGTTGTGAGTCAGTAGCAGGGCTACTTAGCGCGGCCACTATATACACCGAGAGCATGATGAATTAATTCGACATTACCTGAATACATACAGTTTAAGATTATTATTTGCAAGCGGCCGAGGCGGATATATGGAAAGAAAGTGGAGGCTCGTTAGGATTGTAAATTGTCAGGAGTGGATTATGGAGGTTTTGGAAGCGCGGGTCGCGAACGGTTTAATGACCGCTAATGCAATGAAGTAACCAAGGCAGTTTATGAATTATCCCAATTATTACTCAATTGCAATTATCAAATGGTCGAGGAGAGAGTCCGTAGGCGAACCGGAACTAGGAGAAATTCCTGATTCAAAGGAGCGATCTAACAAGCCCCATAGATCCGATTGCAGCCATCCTTGTCGCTAACCTCATATATGTATATATATATATATATATCCAAGGAGGCCATGATGTATATAATTTGCACTGGCTGCATCATGTTCTATGCTAGATAATAAGCTCCGGTGCTTGTGGAAGCTGCTCGGTGGTGAAAGAAAAAGAACCTAAGTTCCCGACATTGGCGCGGACGTCGCCTGTATTTGCCCGTTAATGACATTAAGGATATTAAGGATAGTATATCTTTATAGCAGCTCGGATTGAGCCGAGTAAGCGGATGATATCGCCATTAGATTAGGCTCCACGGAGGTTATTAACATTATTGTTAGAGGCGCAGCGCCGAAAGGGGGCGAAATCCGAGGTCTGGTAATGGCTGGGGGTGAGGGGAGGAGCGCGACAGAAAGAAAGTCACGACGGGAGACGTCAGGCAGGCACCAGGACCGAATGAAATTTTCCGCGACATTGCATTCGAATGGGATTAAAGCGCGAAGTAGATGGGCGGGTGTGGGCGGTAGAGGGAGCGTGAGCGGGAGCGGGAGCGGGAGCGGGAGCGGTTCGCGAAATCGAATTGCCAGCCGACAGCGGGAGCGCCGACTCCACGGGACGCTCTCGACTTTTCGATCGGGGCGCCTCCCGGAACCCCCGATCCAGGACCTCGCGGTCAGACCTATCAGAAATTCCGATTATTCGGTTAACGAGGTCGGGACGCGAGTCCGCGATGCGTCAGACGCATCCGAGCCCTTGGCTCTCTAATGACCATTAGGATAACCCTAATAACCCGAGCCGGCTCGCTCCTAATGAATTAGAATTCCTCTAGCACATTGTTCCGTGATGTACCGCTTAATAAATATATCCGCCGAGCCTGTCGAGGTAATAAAGCAGGCAATGCACGGGACTCGGGACGAATGGAGGGGACGATCGGAAAAGCCGAGTCGGCGGGCATGGGCGAAAAATAGTTAATTCTCGTCTGACAATAAGCCAGGAGGAGCCTCAACTTATCTGCGGCTCGCAATAATATTGCCCGTAGATGCTGGACGTCCGACAATTGCGGGGCTCGAAGCGAGAATACGTTTCCATGCAAATGAGTCCGGGCGTTATAGATCCGCGGATAATAATAAGCGAAGCATCGGGACAGGAGTCGAGCGAACTACGCGTGGGAAACTTGGAAAAGTGCAAGAGCCGCGCGTCAGAGCTAATGGGAATCGCGTCTCTAAAGTCATAGATCAATCAAGAGATTAATATGGAGCTCCTTCGCTCCTTCGATCGACGCACGCGCTTTCTTAATACGAGCGTTAATTGAGCTCCGCAAAAGCAATACCCCTTTCCGAGAAGTTTTTCCCGATGGAGTAAATGGTAAACCAAGGCGGCGTACCAACGCGGTGAAATGAATAATGCGCCTCGGTGGAAAAACAAACAGACTGTGTAATTAATTATCCTTCGGTGCGTCCTCTCGCCTACCAGCTTGTCTATCCGCAAAAAAAAAAAATAAATAAATAAATAAAAGAAGAAGAAGAAGAAGAAAAAAAAGTGCAAAAAAAATATGCGCTCACAACTGCGCACCGTCAACAATGATTAAGAGCCTCTGCCATGCAGAGTGACGGAGCGAGATAGACAGAGAGAGAGAGAGAGAGAGAGAGAGAGAGAGTCGGGATCTTATGTAAAGCTAGTGTCGTTATCGGGTCGTCGAGCACCATCTATACGTCCGTACGAGTCCGGGACTATGGCATATTGCTAGTAAAGTGGAGCATTAACCGATTTGATAATTATTACGTCCGCACTGGCTTGGGGCCTCGTACGCCTCCCCCTTCTCGGTAAAATCAGTCTTCCAATGGGAAATGCTCTCGTCAGGGGATGCGTCCCGAAGCAACGATAAAGAATAAATGGGTCGAGGAAGTTACGAGTAAATGTGCAGACCGTTCGTTAAAGGAACTCGGCGCCCCTCGCAAGCGCGTGCGTGCGAGGCCCCGCAAGTGCCGTGAAACAGTCGCGCGACCGTTGCCGGCCCTTCAAGGGGGTGTAAGCCGTGCGAAGGTGTCACCGCAGGTGCGGACACTCGGCTCGTAAAGTACGCGGGGCGCACGGCGCACGGCGCACGAATAGCGCACGGATAGCGCACGGATAGCGCACGGATAGCGCACCGCCGAGTCCTGAGCGCGACGCAGGGAGCGAGTCGAGGGGCGAGGGAAGGAACGGCCCGTTTGACCTAATTGGGGCGTGGCCTCTGCGGTTGCACACCTTTGAATCGCATCGAGCCTCCCTCATTCTCTCTCGCTCGCTCTCTATCTTTCTCGGCATATCGCCCGGTCGCTCTTGTGGGCTCAGTCAGTCGCCGGAAGACCGAGCGCCCCGATAAGATCCACGATAAGAGTGCGCGAGGCTTACCTGCGTAATGGAGGAAGAACAAGAAGAACAAGAAGAACAAGAAGAAGAAGGAGAAGAAGAGGAAGGAGAGGAATAACAAAAAAGAAAGGAAGGAAGGAAGGAAGGAAGGATGGAAAGAAAGAAAGAAAGAACGAAAGAAAGAAAGAAAGAGATAAGGAATGAAAGAAAGAGAGAAAGGAAGAAAGAAATAAGAAACGGGAGAAGGTTGGGAGCCCCAGCGACCGACGTATTTTGCGAAAAACTTTGAGGAAATAAGTGAGAGATCCCCCTGGCAATTTTTTACGACTGTGACAGCGAGATTACGGCCTTTCTACCCCGATCGCCCCTTCGCCCCGCTATTCCTTTTCTTAACACGTTTAATTTATGCCAAGGGGCTTATTTATCCTTAATCCCTTTAGGGTATCGGACAGTTTTAGTCGAAACAATTATTTACCGTTTATCGGCTCGGACTCGGACGCTCGTTTCATATAATTATCATATATCTGCGATTGATTACGGGGAATTAATGTGCAGCGCGGCATTCGATATTTAATAATATCTTTTGATGGTGTTTGATTGTCTTAAATAAGCTGATGATTTAAATGGAGGGCGCGTCCGGCCGTCGGTAAGTGTGTTGCTCGGCAGGTGATCCATAGGCAGGATGCGATCGGAATAATCCTCGAGTATTTGTCAAGGATCGAGTTTTTGTCGTTGGAGATGGTGGGATGGGTAGCGACAAATGACGGGCGCAGGTAAATGTAGAAGAGCGTCGATAGGTGTGGAGAGGTGTAGGATTTGCGTGGTATTTGCGTGGGATCTGCGTGGTATCTGCGTGGGATCGATGTGGGATCGATGTGGGATCGGCGCAAAGTCCGAGCCAGGAAGATCCGTTCTCGAGGATAGCGAGCTCCTGGACTTGGGCAGGGGATGACGAGATTGGCGTGACGGGAAGCAATGATCGGTCCCAGATCGCCCAAGGCATGGAGGCATGAAAACGATCGAGAGTCCCGAGAAAAGCTGTCACTCTTAATGACCGGTGCGTGCATCGACTCTCTCTCTCTCTCTCTCTCTCTCTCTCGCTCTCGTACTTAGTGGTAGTAGTACTAGCGGTAGCAGTGGTAGGAGGGCTGGAGAGGAGGAAGCGTTAAAAGGTGGGCCGTATCCGACACTCCTCCCTCTTAACCGATTGGATCGTTTCGCGCTGCGTGTTTCGCTCAAGCCCTCTCCCTCGCAGCCACCCCTACACACCCGCGACCGGACTCTTTCTCGCTTTTCTTCTCACACCCGTCTCTCTCTCTCTCTCTCTCTCTCTCTCTCTCTCTCTCTGTATTTGTCCAACGAATTTATTGCGTCGGATAGTCGGAGGGAGCGAGATAGCCGGCTTTAACTGTCGCTTGGCATGAACCTGCCCAGTCGATAACAGGCATTCGTCGGTCAGTTCTACAGTACGACACGCTTCCCCCTTCGCCGCAGAGGCCACTGCGGACTCGAGACCGATGCCCGTGAAAAGATCTCGGGCTCTCGACGGGACGAGGACGAGGTTTTTCGTTCGCTTTTTATTTAATAATGGCCATTAAAAGGAGTGCCAAAGCATGCTGAGGCTCCGTGCTCGCAGAAGCCGCAAGACCGCATGACATCGTTCAGCCGAGTCTAAGAGATAAGCTTACGTGACCGCTCGCATAGATAAAACTTCTCGATCATAAATTATCACCTCGCTCCTCTCCACTCCTCTCCACTCCTCGCCGCGCCGCCGTTCCTTCCCGAGAAACACCTTTATTCATTAAATAGTTTAATAATAACGACCACGACGACTATGACCACATAGACTGACAATAACGAACAATAATAAGGGTAATAGTAACGATGATCAATAGCCGCCCGCGTTCTTTCTTTATCTTGTACTTCTTCCTTTTTTTTTTTTTTTTTTTTTTTTTTTTGTTTCCTCACGATATATTTATGTTGTCATTGCGAGCCATATGGATATCGTATAGAAGACATATCCAGAGCGATTCAACGAGCGGTGTTTTACCGCTGCCTGATTATTTATCTGAAGGGGTGCGGGGTAGAAGAGCCTCGGGTACACTAGCATTCGAACGGAGATTAGTACTTATGAAATACAGTGTGGAGACATAGGGGTCCGCGAGCACCAGGCATATTTCTCGGCTAATTTCGTAGAGCTCATTATTTAATAAGTAAATGGTGTCAGGGTAGGGCACGATAAGCATAAGCGCAGCCATCCACGTAAGACCGATCCAGATGAGCAACAAGAAGAATCCACTTCCTGTGGTGCTCTCGAATCTTCCTGGCCATACTCCAAACAATCGGCCTGATAATGCCGCTCTCGGCTTGATAATGGCCGAATTCATAGCCGTATCAGTTGAAAAATGCAAAGCCGCATTCCTTCCTTCCGGTTACTTGGTAAGCCCCTCCGAGCCGAATACCCGGGTGGGGTGCGCGGGTGCGCGGGTGGCAGGGGTGCGCGGGTGGGAGGGAGCGCGTGAACGCGTGAGAAAGGCAAGTACGATGAAACCCGATGGGAGAAATAATAATCGTCAGCCACCGTTTCATAAGCCCCCGTTCTTACATAATTTCCTCGAGATGATCCCCGCTTCCTCGTCCATCGGCTACCTCCACCTGCTGACGAGGAACCGTCTACGGGCGATGGCGCAATAGCCGACGAATCCTGCTTAGAGCATTTATAAATATTTGCGTAGTCTCGCCGTCGAGGCGCGCGCAAATAAGCCTTATCTCGAGGGCCGCGCGAGAGGAAGTTAATTCACCGGGCCCGGAAGGAAGGCCCGCCCCCCCCCCCCCCACATGAAAGGCCCCCATTCACGAGAAATATTCCCATGGAATGGAAATGAAAGGGAGTGACTCGACGTCGGGGCGGGAAAGAGATGGTAAAGAGCCTCCGCGGAGTCTCTGTCCGCATCCTCCTCATTCCACTCGTGAGAGGGCATTCGTGATCTAATTTCCGTGACTATGGCTCGGTGTCCCCTAAATGTGTCTTATCACCTGGCCTATCAAGTACTATACCAAGAGGGCCTGATATTATTGATAAACAACAACGCGAAGAAAGGAAGGAAAGTCCACCGAGAGCGTACACGTGACGTCCCGACGTCAACGTGGCGGCCCGCTCGCCAGCTTGGCGGGAGCAATCGAGCTATTTATCATATAAGAAGCGCATTTTATGCGGTAATAATGAAAATGCGAGGTCGGCCCCCGAAGACTGTCGGGAGTGGATAAAGCGCGTCTAGCCTCCGTAATCGTGGATCCGATCCTGGATAAAGCCGGGAGAATAAGTGCGTCCGGCCCTACTCGAAAGGAGCGACGATAAATCGCGGTTATTAGCAGGAGATTAGGCGGCTGGGGGACGGAGGACGGACGGAGGACGGACCGTTGGATGGAAGTGCGGCGGAAGTATGGAGGTGAGACCGGGGGAAGGACGGCAGTATTGGCTTGGAATCCGAAATCCGCAGAATCGAGAGGAGCGCGAGCCGATAGGGAAGACGGAGCAGCGGCGAGTGGCGTTTCGCGCGTCAAACCTAACGGCATGGATTGCTAGGGAGGGGTGGGCGTGAGACTAGGCGGGGGGGGAGCGTATGTAAGAAGATTCCGACGCGTGCACATTGTTAAGGGAATCAGATTAGCTGCAGATCCTGATATATGTGCTACCGGCGAAGTAGTTCCCTCTCTCTCTCTCTCTCTCTCTCTCTCTCTCTCTCTCTCTCTCACGCGCGCGCTCTCGCAGAGCACCCGCTCTTTCTTTCAATCTCATGGGCCAGCGGTACTAAAAGTGCCGGAATCTAATCCCCGATACCGGAGTACTGCTACTGTTCTTAAATTAAGATCGATCTGACGTTAAGTAACTGCTTAGCTTAGTTGCTCGGGGGGACGTGGCTGCACATGCGAGGAGAGATTTATCTTGCTCCAGGACTCGGAAAAGTGCTGCGATAATGAGATATGCCTTTTAACTCCGCCGTCCTTTCTTCTATTTTATTGAAAAAGAAGGGCAGAGGTTGGACAGAGCTGCTGCTGCTGCTGCTGCTACTCTGTCGGGGAGATCGTTTTTATCCGAGATCGACGATATAGTTTCAACGGCGGATATCATTAGCTCCGCGCGTTCGTCAATTTTACTTACGCGAATTCGGAAATTACGTTCTGTGAAATGTCCGGACGCCCTTTTTCGATCTAAAACTTTTCCGAGCAAAAGAGAAAAAAAAACGGAAAAAAAAGGGGGGGGGCAGGAAAAAAAGTATCGATGAATTAACAGTGAAATAATGTCGATAAAATCTGGGCAGAGAGGAGCCGGATAAAACGTAAGCTATAATTAGCTGCTTATCCGTGTATCCGACAAAATCAAGCAAATGAACTTCCTCTCCCGGTCTCTCTTCTCTCCCAATTCTAGAAAAGTGCATACGATACTGCAATTAATTAGCTTTCGCTCTCTTTTCTTTATCCTACCCCCCACCACCACCCCACCACCACCGACCCCACGACGGTTCACGTGTACGTATATATGCGTATTGTCGTTTCGAGCCACTCTACACTGGCCGGAGACAGTAAAGAGTAATGGACGAGAGAGAGAGAGAGAGAGAGAGGACTCGGTAAGTGGTAAAGGAACAGCTGGAGCGTTTAGGTTCAGAAAATCAGGGAACAAGCTGTGAATTCTCAGAGCCGATCGAGGATTCTCGAGCGCACTCCGGAGCACGAGAGTCTCACAGAGGATAAATACAGGTATTCGAGCACGTATGGTCAAGGTATCGGACCTTTTCAAGGACAGGGTCCGTTCAGTCCATCGTTTGTGAGGACGCGCCGGAACGAAAAGAAGGGCATCGGCATCGGTTGAGGAATAAAAGGTGGGTAGATTGTTTGGACAGGGATCAGTTGTGCAGTCGAAGCGTAGAGGTAATAATGCTCGAAGAAGCCAAAATGTTGCCCTGTTCGATGTCCGAGGCGTGAAAAAAGCCGCCGTCCGACATTGTCCGACATGGGACGACAGTGAGAAGCGCGGCCGAGCACAGGGGAAAAAAGAAAGAAAAAAAACAAAAAAAAAACATCATTTACGTTGTAATCGAGGGATGTTGGGTGCTTCTTTCCGAGGGGAAAATCCCTCCGCCCATTGGCCGCGGCGCCGATCGAATCAAATGAATAATAGGCAATCGAAGCTAAGCCGTTAAAAAGAAATTCTGAGGCGAGAGCTCGGAAAAAGCGTTTAGTTCGCCGACACTTTCGCCCGGGAAGGGTACAATCCATAAATTAGCATTCGCGAAGGTAATGGCACGAGTAATCGAAATACCTCCACCAGTAGTTTTCCTCTCCGCTCTCTTCTTCCGTTCGTCCGTATCGGGAACGGGCGTTGGCGTTGGCGTTGGGTTGGCGGGGGCGGGGGCGGGGGCTGAGTCGGGGCTGGGGTCGGTGGTGGGGGGTCGGGTGGCTGGGCGACGGCTGGCGCGTTGGCGTTGGCCGTGGCTGTTGGAGCGACGGCGGAGGGCGGCGGGGCGGCGGTGGGCGGCGGTGGGCGGGGATCGGGAGGGAGAGGGCAAGAGCAGAGCCTCGGGAGCGCGTAATCGCATAAAGCGGCGCGTTCAGGTCGACGGGTCCCCGATGTAATTATCGCCCGGCAGCCCGGGTGAGTAATGTCTTTTTTATCTGGCTCAAAGCGCCGGCGCGTCGCCCCTGCCACCGCCGAGTCATTACGCCTCCGCCTCGTCGTTAATGCAAACGCATCTTGCGTCCGCGTCTTTCTCCCTGATCCGCGGCTCCCGTCCCTCCTCTCATCCCCCCGGCTACACGACGATCCCAGTAATTCAGCCCGTCGTCTTTCCCCTCGGCATCAGCGGCTCGTAGCGCGCTAGCGCTTCCCCGGTATCGGCTAATGAAATCAGAGCTCCTCTCCTAGTCATCGCCGTCGAGACGATGAGATCGACCCGCCGAGCCTCCGAGCCTCCGAGCCTCCGAGCCTCCGAGCCCCCTCGCTTCGTCCCTCCTCCCTTCGTCATCTGACTTTTGTCATTTTCAAATCGAGAATGGGCAACTTACGCCCTCAACGGATTACCTAATGTTTACCGACTTCCGGCTCGCTGACTTCTTCACGCCCAACGCCGCGGGAGACGTCCCCCCCCCCATCCCACCCGTTGCGGCCCATACATTGCCCCGTGCATGGATGGTATTTGTTTAGTCACCGGTCCATCCGCCCTAAATTAATATCCATTAGCAGGCTCAAGAAACGAATGGGCCTTCGAAGCACCCCATAGATTTTAATTTCCAAGCGAATCGCCTCATTGCCATTGCCATTGCCGGGGCTGTATATTCATTCCCGACTATTCTACGTTTCAATCGACTGCAGCTGCTTTATATGAGATTATCTATTATGTGCTATACTAGATTTGGCTGTAGATGTTAAGCAATACGTCGCTTCGCAATGCAATATAGGGACAAGCTCTCTCCTCAAAATACGCATTAGAACGTCGATGAAATAGTTGCCGTTTTGTTGGCATTAAGTGTAATATTACTGTCGTTTACGGCCAATCCGGAACCTTCATACGTAATAATGTGCGATTTTTTTCTTCCTCTTTGTTTAAGAAGGAGCCGCAGTGGGTGAGCGAGGCAGGGGAGTATGTGGGATGACGAGGGATGACGAGGGATGACGAGGGATGACGAGGGAGTACGTGGTGTCGTGTGGCCGCGGCAGGTAATTGAATGCGAACCGAGGCATTGCATATATATACGCGTGCATATATATATATATATACACGTGCACGTCCGAACATGAAATAAATGCTATAAATAATTTAACATTTCTCGATTACAGAGACATAAGCGCTTGCGTGTTTGAGGGTGCGAACCTCGGCAAATTACGATAAGCACCAACAAAGCGTAGAAATTTTTGTAAAAGTACGTGTTCTCGTCATCGCAAGATTACTGGTTATTATATTATTTAGAGGAGATTATGTTATCCGAGAATCGCAACATCTACTCCCAATCCGAGAATATAATTTAATTCAAGCGCTGTAGAAATTCCTAGCAAAAGCGATCCGCTGTTATTAAAAAATACGTGATAATCTTTGTAGATACGAAACTTGCCTGACAAAGCAAAATGTTCCCTACAGAAACTTACTGTTGTACCAATAGAATAAAAAAAAAAAAAAAAAAAAAAAAAAAAAAATAGAAGAAAATAGAAGAAAATAGTAAATGTCGTTGTTGAGATGATAAGGAGGACAGCAAGGACAGCTCATAGATTAATTTATAGATAAATCAGTAGGAGGAGAGCAGGGCTCGGTAGGAATCCCCCCCTCCTCCCAGTCCACTCCCCCTCCTCCTCTCAAGCCACACCGCTATGGATAGGGGGAGGGGAGGATTGAATAAACCGAATTAGAGCGAAAAAGTAAAAAAGTTATAGGAATGAATACCGATAAAGCGTAATCCATCATTTGAAATTGAAATCACAGTGATTGGAGAGAGAATCGAGCGTAAGAGGGTCGGAGAGGGTATAAAGGAAAGAGAGCGACAACGCGGGCAGTAAGAGCGAAATCGAGAAGTATCAATTATAGTAACTAATAGACGGCGTCGCCGAGACTGGTTGTAAAATTCAATTCGAACGCCGAAAGATAATGCGAGAGGGTCATGGGCGAGACGGTGTTGTTGGTGTTAGTGGTGGAGGCGGGGGCTGCCGCTGCCTCGAAGGAGATTCGTAGGGCTATATCGTGGTTTCCCGTAGCTGCGAATTCCCGTGCGGAGGAAAATAAAGTAAAAGAAAGCAGACTATTTTGGATGGGGGCGATCGCATTATAAGGGGTCCATGAGCTAGCGGGTGGGAGGGAGCGGCAAAAGCTCCAGTCGTCCCTATCAAACGTAGCAAGAAGGGTGAAGCTGCCAGGAACAGATCCACGTGGTACGAGGTCGAAGCCACGTGCTGCTCCAAAGTAGGCACTTGGCGGCTTCGAGCAAGCCGGTATTGTCTTTTTACGGCCTCCGCAGACGCGCTTCCGAGGCCAAGGGAGAAACCGAGGAACAGCATCCCCTCGGCATCCCTCCAGACTGTCTTATCTCTCCGCCCCGCGACGGCCTCGCACCATCGGAGCCACCACCCGTCCCGCTCATTTTCCGTCTCAGTCCTCCTCGT
The DNA here is from genome assembly GCA_018883505.1 of Ceratosolen fusciceps. Classification (NCBI taxonomy): domain Eukaryota; kingdom Metazoa; phylum Arthropoda; class Insecta; order Hymenoptera; family Agaonidae; genus Ceratosolen; species Ceratosolen fusciceps. The sequence continues at coordinate 4,276,771 of RCIC01000004.1, read as the reverse complement.
TTCCTTCTGCTACCCCCCGGCGTTCCGTGCTCCGTCCCGTGGACGTGCCGTCCTCACACCCTCTCTCCCTCCCCCTCCCCCTCCCAATAACCACCTCCACCACGACCTCCACCTCTCCGCCATCTCATCACCAGCGACCAAAGTCGTCTCGGCACTTTCACGTTTATCCGAGCAGAGATCGCCTTTTTACCGGTCGTTGCGACCTCGTAGCTCTTCGAGCTTATCTTCGGCTACGGGGGATCCCATCCAGGAGGAGCACGCGCGCACCTTTAGCCCCGGCCCTCGTCCCAAGACGCATGGCCGAGCTAATGTACCGAGGATACGGCGGATGGTTGGCGGCGGGGGAGGGAGTGGGGCGGGGACCCGTGACGAGGTCATCAAATCCGAGGGCGATTGAAAATTATACAGGGATCAGCTTTTACGAGCGCTCGGTTTAGCCGCGCTGACGTGCCGGGAGTTTATATTTCGCCTCGATCCCCGGGTGCTTCCGTGCCGCGGTCCCTCCCTCGAGTCTTACCTACCATCCACTCCCTCCCTAACCGCCCCGTCGGCTCACGCTCACCTCAAACGAGAAGAAGACTCGAGCGGAGGTTCGCGCACGAGTTGCCACGCATGTCCCTACCCCTCCCCTCCCCGCCCCAACACCCTGCACGTGTATCACGCAAGATCCCAGCATCCTCCGGGGCCCTCCGAGGAAATTGAAAGGCCGCTCCCTCATAAATTACCCTGATGCTGACAGACCGCCCGAAATCTCTCCGGGATCGGGGGAGTCCCGCCAATCGTTCCCGATTATCCCTGACACCGGTGAATTAAGAATGCGCATCCTTTCCCGACCGTTACCAATGCAAGAGTATCAACTCCTCGGCAGAGGGAAGCCCCGCAGTTTCCCTCCCACAGCGGGCCTCCAATTGATCCACAGATCCTATCTATCCTCCAGCGTCGCTGCCATCCAGCCCAGTAGGCGAGAACTCGCGCCCTGTCCCTGCCACTATCTGTCTATCTATCTATCTATCGATCTATTTGTTATCATCATTAATAACAGGGTATGTATCGGCGTCGACTATTTATCAGTTATTTTCCGATCGGCGGACGAACGCAGCTGCTCAAGGCCAACGTCCGTACAAATGGACGGGCTATCGAGATGAAATATTCCGGAGCCGAGTCGAAGAGATTTTTCAGCTCGAGGGTGAGAGGAGGCCGCCCGGGGTGATGAAAAACCCGGCCGCGATAATGACTCCGGCAACTACGGAGTACTTACGTAGGTCGCGATACGCGCCCTCTTACCAGAGAACTTACCTCCCTCCCGCCGCGCGGCCACTCGCCGCCGGGACTCCACGAGAAGACTAGTCGCCCCGTCACCCCACCGCCCCCTACCGGCACCGCCAGCGGACTCCATGAGTTAGCGCCGGAGACAGCCTCAAATTGCTTCATTAGCCGCGAGATATTTTATACAAATTGGGAAGTAAATTACGGTGCGGACGGTCGTCGAGAGCGGCCCGCACTCCCCCGGCCGCCGCCGACCTCCGCCGGGCTCTACACGCTCGGTTCAAAATTCGTAATTGGAGCAGGTACGGCAGCGGGGGTCGGAAGAGAAATGAGAGTCGGTGCGGTAGTCGGTGGCGCTGCTGGAGCTTGAGGGAAACGGAGAAGGGAGAAGTGTGAAGGGGGGAGGCGGGAGAAAGGGGGGGGGAAACCAGTGGACGACGAACGGTACTGAGGACGGTACACTCGGGCGTCGGCGCGCATAACTCAGGCAAAATTTTCCGGCTCAAGGGGGGAGAGTAAGACGAGACGAGATGCAGGTACCTTGGACTCTGGGCCCGAAACCGGGCCCCAAGGACCTTGACTGTCCACGCGATTACAAGCCGGCTTCGTTGCTCGATTACCCTAATCAAGTACTACTTTGCTATTACGTTTACGTAATTAGTTAAGTAATTAGAGGCTCGAGAGAAATGCATTAGTCTTATCTGGTTAAGCGGAGGAAGAGTCGAGAGCGATGAGCTGTCGATGTTATTCGCCAGCTTAAATTTCACCTTAATCCTCGGATTATATTTCTGGAATGTCGAGGAATACCGTGGCCCATGAACGTTAGCGTATTATCTTCATTGTCTTCCGTGGCTGCGATCCGATTGCCGGAGGATCGCGTGCCGCCGGTGATTTCATATGCCCCGTAACCGTGCACGAGATAATAGAAAAACGTTACGGGGACGAGGGTGCGCGCGACCCAGAAGGGCAAGCTAGGTAAGATCCCCCACCCCCACCCACACCCACACCCACACCCACACCCGCACCACCTCCATTCGCTCGTCGCCGTCCCGCCGCGCTTCTCTCAACAAAGCAATTCCGTGCCTCGTCATTTCCATAACGAGATGATATTTTTCGCTCATATATACAGTTGGCTTCTCATTTAAAAAGGCGTTTAATCGGCGGAGGAGAGCTTAGGCGGGCTTCTGTGAGAGAGAGTCGGGTAACCACCACCCCCCTATCCCCCATCCCCCATCCCGCCGGGTGGCAGTAAGTCGTCGCGCCCTTCTTTCGCGACGGTCGACTCTCGCCTTAATTTACTCGACGACACAAACTTCTTATTATCTCCGACATTTCCACCTCTCCCAGCTCTCGATTCCGTCTCTCTCTCTCTCTCTCTCTCTAGCCACTTCTTACACGCGCCTCTTAAAACAAAAGAATAAGCCTCGGGGGTTGGAATCCGTTCGAGAACTCGGAGAATGAGAGAATTATGGGGCTGGAGAGTCGCCCGGTGAAATGAATTGGCAAGTTTTAATTAAGATGTTATCTCGTCGAGCGAGCCTCGTTATTTCTCTTCTCCTTATTTTTCTCTTACCATTTTTCGCCACGCATTGCTCCGACTCCCCGCGCCTGCCAGTCCCTTATTTAAGGGGCAGGAGCCCCCGATGCCGATAACGCCAACTTTATTATTGCATGCATTTCTTATTTGCGAAGGTTTATTCGAAAGCGCGGACCGAACGGAAGGCGATCGCGACCCTGCTCTTTATTTATTTATTTATTTATTTATTTATTTATTTATACCTTCGGCACCTTCAAATCCACTGACTGCTTACCGCTCCACCGCGCACGTACTTGCCGCCTTCCTCGCATTTTGAAACCATACTCGCCCTCGAGCTCCGTCCCTGCATCGGATTAACGATTTTCTCAAGAATATTCCCGTCGAAAGCGCTTTTGTCCTTAAGGTAGGTAAGGCAATGGATGGGCAACTTTCGAGGGAAAACCCTAATTGGGAATCTGAAGTGGCGAGCGCGGAGGGCCGAGGTGATTATTGACGATGGATGTCAGGATGATTGAACGAGCTTGCGCGAAAAATTAGAGATTCGGTGCCGCTGGGTAGGCGGCTGGCTCACCGAGGCTCTGCTCCCGATATAAAGCTGGAATAATAGCGTATTATAATGTAAGTGATTGGGAGAGCGCGTAGGGATCGATTTCGTAAATTGAGTCTCTCGTTTTCGATAGGAAAAGCTTTTCTTCGCACTCACCGTCTGAATAAGAAGGAGCCAGAGAATTGGGAGCGCCGCTTCTCCTACCGCCAGAGTGGCGAAGCCGAACGGTGGGTTATTGGGGTGGGTAGGGGCGGGGGGCGGGGGCGCTCGGTTAGCATTTCTTTTTGTTCGTGGCAACTATTCATCATCGGTGACATTTTTCGAGATAGAAGGAGCTCTCGTAAGGAAGTCGCGAGACCCTCGGGGCCTCGGGCTAATGGACTCGGCTGCTCCTTCCTTCCCACCCACCCCCCTCCCGCCGAACCCCCATCCGCCTAGCCATTCGTACCCCGAAACGAGGCAGCTCAGCGTCTCGGAGAGGGATGGAGAAAGTGCGCGGGGAGCTTAGACCCGGAGAGATATTAATTTCCAGCCAGCGGTCCCGGGGATAATTCGAGCGCTTTGCCGATAAGGGTCTCCGGCAGCCGGGTACTCTGTTTGCGGGGCGGTTCGGCGCAGTCTTGAAAAATTCCCGTGAAGCTCGCGAAGGAAAAATAAATTACCCTGACGTCCGAAAGAATTTGGCTGAGTCGGGATGGCGGGTCCTCGGGAGGGAGCGGTGACGGGACCGGCCGGCGAGTGCTTTAAAATCGTGAAAAAAGCCTATTACGGTATTACAGCTTCTGGTTGCGCGGCCGGGAATAACCGCGAAGCCGTAGACATCGCTGCAAGCCTCCCCCCCCCCCCCATGAATCGGGAAAGCCCCGGGGCTTTTACATATAAGAATAGCGGCCGGCCATCAGCTATCGGACTCGATTCTCGCTCGGGTTGCGCCTCCGACGAGCTCGGACGCCAGCTCGGCCAGCCATCCGTGGGATGGCCATTTCAATCGAAGGGAATCTAGGCTGGGACGGCCGTCTCCAGCTCGATAAACCCCTTTGCGCGGAGGTTCTCCGGGAGCTACTCGGATGAAGCAGCTTCGCCCTGGCTCTTATGAATATTAATAATAATAGCCGATCGATAGAAGAGAGTGACAGGCGAGGCCCGGGCACGTTGCACGGGGAGGCGGCCAGCCAGCCAGCCAACCAGCCAGCCAACCAGCCAGCCAGCCAGTCAGTCGAGCGTGCGCTAGTTTAGGAAAAGGTCCACCACGTGCCTGGACTGAGAGCGAGTTGAGGATGGGGAGGGGAGGATTGGTGGCGTGCGCGGAGGCGCATCCGTAACAGCGGGGCCGAGCCGGACCGCGCCCGCGCCCGCGCCCGCAAATTGAATCGTCCGAACAATGACACGTATTACGGCGCCGGTGTAGTTGAATTCGGATGGAAAGGTGGTGGGCACGCACGCCTCCTCGATTAGGGTAAAAAAGCGTGCGAGGAAGGTTATTGGGGTCCTCCGATAGAAGAGCGTCCGCTGTGTATCGTGAGGCGGCGCGGGATTCAATGCGTGTCTCGCTAGGAGGCACCGGATCCCCCCGACAGCACGTGCTCGATCGACACGCGAAGCAGCGGACAACGAGGGCCGAACAATGGGAGCACGCGAGGGCCGGCCCTCCCTTATTAGCCTGGCACTGGCCGCGGCGAGCATTACACGAAAAAGCTTCGTTGTATGCAGTGATTACGTGGCGGGAGCAGAAAGGGAAAGTCATCGTAGCCGTGCCCAGCCGTCGCGCACAGCCGCCGCCACCAGTCCTGCCGCCACCGATGCCGACGTCGACTACGACGACTCGGACGACTCCGACGACTCGGACGACTCCGACGACTACGACGACTACGACGACTACGACGACTACGACGACTACGACGACTACGACGACTACGACGACTACCACGACGACGACGCCGTTACGTAGCTTATCTGCTGCGTGACGCTGCGAGAACGCGGCTTATTCACCGGGATGTATAATATATGAGGGTGGGAGACCCGGAAAAAGAGGAGCCGGCCCACGTCTTGCCGACGGGCGCGCTAAATACGTTCGCGTAGTGCTGGACGGCTGGAGCGATGCCCCTCCTCTGCGTTCGACACTCGGCAGCTCGTGTCCCCGACGGGCCTACTCCGGATATCCTAGCGAGCCCCGTTTGTACTCCTGCCTTTTAAAGCCTGACTGGGACTATTAAGTTATTGGCCCGCGCCGCGACTCTCTAATGCATGATTTGACAAAAATAACTTGCGTCGGCTGGCGCTCGATTAACTCGCCCGACGGGGAAGGCTACAACAAAGCCTCCCTCCCCTCCCCAACCCCCATCCGCCCCGAATGACGACCCACCCCCGATCACACTTTGCCAAGATTAGCCAATTTTCTTACCCGTAAAACATTTTCAACGCAGCCTCGCGACCTTTACCTGCTTAAATAATAAATGCCCGTCTTAGGGCTCCACCGCACGGTGCCTCGTCTCTCTCTCTCTCTCTCTCTGTGTGTGTGCGTGTCACCCTCGGAGGCGAGCTGCTCCCGGAGGATTGTAGCCCGTCGCTCGACGACTCGGACGAAATCCCTCGTCCCCCGGCGACGGCTTGATAAAAACAAATGGCACCGCGAGAGACGCGACCGCGGTCCTCGAGAGCTCGGGCCGCAGCATCTCCCCCCCCCACGAGAGGGGAAATAAAGAAATTACGAAGGACCTTTCCGTGTAAACAGACTCGATGAATTCCCAAGGAGAGCGAGAGATAATTCCTTTTATTTTCCACAGGCGGTACAGAATTTCTTCCATTCAAGTAGCGGCCGCCCCACACAATGCACATGGACGCGCGCGCATACCGACGAGGGAGCTTCGTCACTCGGCTCAACAACATTCGTTTTGTCACATGCAATTAATCGAAGCATTACAGCTCGATGCTTTATTTTCAAAGGCCGGGACATTTTAACTCAAGATAACTTTTCAAAACGAGTCGGCGCACTTAGCCGGCATAATTGTAAAATTCAAAGATTTACACTCGCGATGATATTTCATTGCTAGAGGCTATTGCCACACTAGTTATTGATGACAGTAATTACACACTGTATTATTTTCAATGAGCCGTGAGAGAAATAGACAAGATAAGCGCCGTATAAATTAAGGCCTCGATTCCGTAATCAAGTCGAGTTTTTCCCTTACTTAAGAACAAAATAAATTTACAACGTCGTCTCGCTCCGTGACACATTGAGGCGTGATTCCCAAAGTCTATTATTTTAAGACAATATTGCATGGAATAGTGAAGCGCTCACTGGAGCTTAATACGTTGATTACAAGCCTCGGCTTATATTTTATTGCCGTCGAATGAGAATTAGAAATCAATATCGTCGTTGGTGAGTTCGTAACAATGTAACCTCACTGAAATGCTATTTTACACTTGGGAACTCGTTATTATTCAAGCCTCCGAGGGATTAGTATGCATTGAGTATTGTTACGTTTTAAATATCATTTAACATGAAAGTTGTTATCTCGCTAAATCGTATGTTTACACCTACGCGGGTTATTGCCATCAGCGGCAGATGAGCCGGTGCATTCTCATCAATAGGCGCTGCCTGCATCCAGCCTTTCATCCACGATATTTATCATTGTTGGACGGGAAAAGGCCGATATATAAGTAGCTGAATAATTACGATGCACTTCTCGAGATTTAGCATTATACGTATAATAGGCATTGAATAACTAATAAGAAAACGAGAGAGACAGCCGTTGTTAGTCTTAGGGCTGGAGCTCGATCTTTAGAATTCTGAAAATGATAGTGCCGAGACATCGCAACAATGATCCGTGCCAAGAGACGGTTCTGGGGAGGGCGGGGGGGGCGAGAGAGAGAGAGAGAGTGTGAGAGAGAGAGGGAGAGAGAGAGAGAGAGAGAGAGAGTGAGAGAGAGAGGGAGAGAGAGAGTGTGTGTGAGAGAGAGAGGGAGGGAGAGGGAGAGAGAGAGGGGGGCGAGGTATGGGATCGGGGTGGGAGCGCAAGGAGGAAGCGATCGTAAAGTTAGCTCGTGAAATATCAGGGAATAAAAATTGGAGGATCGGAGTATTTTTAATTAAAAAGTAAACCGGTTGTAATTTAAAGAGAGCGAACGCTTTCCCGAGCTCGAGCTGACGTCTCGGAAGCGTGAGGCTCGAATAAGCCGGGACGCCATAAAGGTTCTTTATAACGGTAGAAAAATAAGACGGTAGGAGCGTGCAAAAGGAGGAGCTCCGAAAGAGGATTACACCACGCGAGGCTATAAGAGGCAGTCGGTCGACCAGCTGGGGCGGCTACGGCTATGGATACTGCTGCGACGGTCGCGGTGGGGGCGGTGACGGCGGCGACGGCGGCGGCTGCGGCGCGGCGGCGGCATCGTTCGCGAGAACAAACAGGGAGACAAAGCGGGGTGGGGGCTGGGGGGGCCATCGAGTATTCAGCCATGGAATATTCAAGCCTCAATTTCAGGAGGTCGCGCGTCCGCACCTCCCCGACGAGCATCAGCCCACCGAGGGATATTAAAAAACCCGATGGTGCTGGAATGGGGCCGTGCAGGAGAGGAATCGAAAAGCGGACGGACCAGCCCCGATATTTGACACATAATGGAACGAGGATGCCGCCAGAGCCTCACTACCGGCAGCACCGCGACGAGCCTCCTCGCCTCCTCACCGCCTCCAGCTACCCGAGTCGAACCTCCCACCGACATTATCCGTCATTATTATTCATTACGCGCCCTCTCCCGCTATCTTCGGCGCTAGGGACGAAAGCTCGCCCCTACGAGATCTCCGCCATCTCCGTGGCGGCTCTTCCTGCCTCCCCCACCCCTCCCCCCATCCCATCCCATCCCATCCCATCCCCGCCTACCCCTACCCCCGACACACACACACGCCGCACCATGATTTGTCCAAGCAAGCCATCCAATACTAGCGACTCGGAAGCGGATAGCTCGGGCTCGACAGGTTAATCCCTCCCCAGCCCCAATAACCTTCTTTCCCTGCACTGCTTTTATTACGTTATCAATCATGAGCGGCCCGAAAAAGGAGCCGACGAACTTCTTGTAATGGATATGCCGGCTTTTTCAATAATAGATTCTAGCTTCCTCCTTGATTTCGAATTCACGCTCTATCCTCGGACAGTGAGTATCGCGTGAGATAAGATCGGTGCCGGAGCGGGCCGTGGACAGGGGTAGGGTGAGGGCGGGTGGCTAAATCGGTAAATAAATTGAAATATGAGAAACCGGGAGGCGAGCCTCGCGATCTAGTTGGCCGCGATGGGAGCGAAGCGGAGGGGGCGGGATGAGGGTGGGGTGGAGGGGTGGGGGTCGAGGAGGCGGATGCCAATGATATAGGAGGCCGGGGATGATCCGGTAGCTCCCCGTCCACGGGAACCCGCGCGGGAACCCACGCGGGAATAGGTAATTCAGAAGCCCGGGCGCGAATTCCCGGCACGTGATTAGCCCGGGTAAGAGTCGCGTCCATAGTCCATAGTCGACAGTCGGAGCGAGAGGCCGGGCAACGCATCCCCGGGCCTCCTCCGTCGCGTATAAATACCTTTAACCAGAGCCCGTATAATACCTACGGCTCGCGCATACGTTTATCCCCGGCCTTGTATTACCAAGGCAGCAGGTATGCCCTCGCGCTCGGCTCTTTACATACGCCTTGAATTGCAAATGCCGCTCCGCGAAAAGAAAAGAAAGGGATAATACCCGTGGCTTACGGAGCGCGCGCGGGAAGGGGGGGGGGTAGGCACGGATGGGAGAGGGTCGGAAACCAGTCGGAATTTCGTTTTCGTATACGAGGAGGAGCGCGCACGTCCAACCCCCGTCGACTCTCTCGCCCTCCCACCTCCTCGTCATCCTTCGTTCTCTTTTCTCAACGTCGTATCCTCCCTCCTCTTGCCTCTTACCCACTTCGCCGCTCATACAATCAAGCGTATGAAAACGGAAGAGAAAACAAAATAGAAAAAAAAAGAATCCCACCTCTCCCTCCCCCCCCAGGGACCCTTCAATTCGCGTACAAGTACGTTTTTCCTTTTTTTTTTCCCTTAAACGCTAAAAACAATTACTCGATACTCTTTACCCTTCCAGGCTTTGTCGTACTTTCATTGGGCGGCCCCATTGTCGCCATATTACGGCCCTTTTTACAAATCTTTCACTCAAAAACAAAAGTCTTGGCCTCTTATGGCCTCTCGTGGCTGCCCCTGCATCCCGCCCGTCAAGCCACCGTATCGCAACGCTAATGCTTAATCTCCAAAGGATATGGCAATTGAATAAAAGCACATTGAAGTGTGTCAGGTACAAGTGTATCGGCCACGCGTACCGGCTAACCTAAAGGACCTTAAGGATGCAATAAAGGTATAAATTGGCTGTAGTTGCAGGTAGGTAGGTAGTGGTTACTCAAGTAGCGCTGGCTAAGCTCCCATTATAATGATAATGTATGCAAATAATAACGACTCGCAGCTCGTAGAATTCTAAATTTGAATTTCGTAATTGTATAGACATCAGGAGTGATAAGTGAATGCCATGCAATTTGGAAAATGATGCATATGAAATTTTATCACGTGTAATTTTTCCCTCTTTCATCCCGCAAGGCGTGTGCAAGGGAGCGCGGGGATAGAACGGGTGGGAGGAGACCAAGAGAGCAAGAGAGCAAGAAAACAAGAGAGGGGGGGAGAGAGAGAGAGAGAGAGAGAGAGAGAGACGTCGGCGAAAAGGTTCGTCCCCTGATACGGCGTTAGTAGGCGGTATATGTATGTATGTATGTATGTATGTATGTATGTATGTATGTATGTATGTATGTATGGGGTAAGAGGGGTTGGGGGAGGGGGGGGGGGGGGGGGTAGCAGCCGTCCGGGACGGAATCTGCTGGTTCGGTAATGGCTACACGTACGGCACACTCGCGCGCGGGTATCGCGCGTAACTCTTGGATCCCCCCCAATAACCCCTCAACTCCCAAACCCCATCGTCGTCATTGCTCTCATCTCGGGCTACCGTTAGGATGATGGGATCGAGCAACGGGGGCTGCCGCTTACAAATAGTTATTACAAGGAAATGATTCGGGTCGTCTTTTTCCGACCCGAAGCCGCTCCTCTTTCAGGTTCGACTTGCCCCTAAGCCGAATATCGACCTCGCGAGGTAAATAAATTAAGGCATTTGATGTCGTATTGTAGGATCACGAAAATTAGCGAGATCGTTTCACCGCGGCTCTTTGCTCTTTATTATTCACGCGTTCCCGTACGTAAAATTAGCACCGCGCTTTTCTCTAAATGTGCGGATGAGGCGATCGGCGGAGCGGCTACACCGTAGCTTACCCGAGCAGTTTCGTCGCGTAGCAGAAGGAGCTGGAGGAGGAGGTGAGTTTTAACAACTCAACCGCGGCCGGAGACAACAAAAGGGCTCGGTTGCCTTAGCACGAGCAGGTGTATCGATGCGAGCGAAGCCCCGTACTTCCTCGACCAGTTGGGCTCGACACGCGCAAGACTCCCCAGCGGCCAAACGAGTTCTCCTCGGCTCCGATGCCACTGGCACCCCCTCCGCCCCTCCCCAGCCACCCTCTCCACGACGCGATCTGCCCGCGCAGGGACTCGGATTTCGCCTAATGTATAAATTAATATAGCCAGGCATGTTGTGTCCGTCGCCCATTGGCCGGCTGAGAAATCGATCCGCAGCCTTCGGCTCGGCTCTTCGCGTGATTTCGCAAACTGCGCCTCGTCATTAAGGATCCTTGGCCGGCTCCGCTTTCGCTGCCTAAGTCATAGTCCTGGCTAATTTACGAAAATAACTGCCGGTCACTTAAATTAACCGACCGACTGACTGGCCAACTCATTTAAAGGAGGATGCGCCTTATCCGCGCACTCGATAATTATCCTCTAGGAATCGACGGGGCCCTCTCACGGCCCCTACACTACCCGCCGGGGCTTCCTCCGGCTTAGGAAGCGCGAACCCGTGGGACCGGCGCTCTACCCGCTTCCACGGGGTGCCCGCCCGCGCCCTTCCACCCGTCCCCCAGACGTGTAGGGAAGCGCGGACGAACTTGGAACGGACTGTCGCTGAAATTATGCAAAACTCGTAAACGCGGAGACGGCCTGGACCCTCGATTGGACAGGCCCTGGCGATCCGGTACGACGGCCGAAACAAAGCCGACGACGATCCAATTACGAAAGTTATTCATTAGCCGAGGATACTGGCACTGGTAATGCTGCCACTGCTGTTTCTACTACCACTAACGCGCTCCAATCTAGTCGAGCGACTAGTAGTGGTCCGACTTGGCCCTGCATTAAACGCAATTCTCGCTCTATCGCTCCTACGCCCGCTCCCTCACCTCGATTTCACTCTCTCTCTCTCTCTCGCTCCCTCTCCCCCTCTCATACCCCCAGAGTCTTGCATCACCGTGCCGCCTAAATGCCTCTGTCATGCATTTATGTTTATTCAAAGCCTTCTAAGACCCCGACGTTGCTAGCTGTCACCAAGGGCGCCTCTTCATCAGATACCGAGACGCTGGCTTCCACCCCCCGTCCCATTACCTCCATTCTCTTCCCTCCCGTCCGCCCGACTCGGAGAAACGGGACGACGCGAGACGCCGTGCGAACCTTTCTACAAGGCCTTCCGATTACGGCGACGCTCGACCTTAAGATATTAAGTACTTTACCCGCGATTAGATCTCTCATTGTGCCGCACCGGTGTCAGACAAGAGAGAGAGAGAGAGAGAGAGAGAGAGAGACAGACAGAGAGGACCAAGACGAGGACGGAGATCCGGAAAGGGACACCGACTTATACATGCCTATAAACAATGAGAGACCTATATACGGCCCGAGTGATCCGAAGCTTACCAGTACACGTGCACCTCATCCTCGGCAGACCCAACTGAGCTCTCTACAACACGATCCTACCGCTCTCTGCGTACTTACGATAACAGAATATAATAGAGGACGATTAGAGTCGAATAATATAATGATTCCTACTTTTTACGAGCCAAGGATAGAAAGGGAATAATAATGCCAGTGCAACCACTGTTTTACATCATTCTTTTATCTTTTATTTGTTCTTCTACTACTACTACTACTACTACTACTACTTCTTCTTCTTCTTCTTCTTCTTCTTCTTATTCTTCTTCTTCTTCTTCTTCTTCTTCTTATTCTTATTCTTATTCTTTTTCTTTCTTATTTTTCTTTCTTATTTTTTTCTCATTTTTTCTCTGTTTTTTCTCTTGCTTTTTTCTCTCTTTTTTTAACCGAGTTCGAGGATGGTTACTCCAGGAGATGTTTGCAGTTTCTTTATCGGTTGAATAATTTAATTCATTTGTATACGGCATGGAAAGATGATAGCAATCTAATGGGTTGAAAACGAGAAACCAGTGCCAATAAACATTTGATTCTCGTTATACGATGCCTTTGAGCATTTTAAATAAGCAATTCTTTCGCGTAATAATAAGTCATTTGCTTTTTCTTACATTTTTTCGATGATTCATTGTTTTTGTTTTTTTTTTCCATATTTTTTTAGAACCACAAATGTAATTAATCGGTCGGGGATTTCGTAATTTATTGAAAGTTAAAAGTTTTTGTTAAGCATGCAGAAAAACATTAATAGCTGGTAGGCAAATTCAAAAACATTAAATACATCTAATAAATAATACAGCCTGTATCGCCATTACATTTAATAACCGAATATATATATATATATATATATATACAGGAGATGGCCACCTGAACGCAATTAAAAGAGCATTAGCCTTCTAAAGCTTAGCAATGAAATGCATAAAATACGCGTTTAAAATTAAAGTATTTATTGGGGAATTTGAGCAAGAGTATCGCTTATAAATTTCAGGATCTGTAATCTGGAGATAGTCGCGACTACATTTTGATTACACTAATTGTCTGCCGATACATTCAACTTCTAAACTGTCGAGTAGAAATATATACATATATATGTATACACACACGCATAATTCATTCTTAATTGCACTTAATTAAGAGAAACGTTATTTTTCACCTAAAAAAAAATATAAATAAACAAAGAAAAAGGAAAACGTTAAGGAGCTTAGGAAATAAAGTTTGGAAAAGCTATCACGGGACTAGTGCGGGAGAGCTTTTAGTGCCCCGAGAATGAAGATAAAAAACGGATGACTAAAAGTGGATAAAAAAGGAATTACAGAAAATTGTGGATAAAATGCATGGCTGCAGAAAGGAAGAAGGACTGGTTAAAAACATGAGCGAGGGAAGGATAAAAAAAAGGTTCCAATATAATGTAGGGGGGGCGGGCGGTGGGACATGGAGTGAGAGTGAGATTGGGCGGAGGTAAGCGAGCTGGTTAAACTGAAAATAAAAGCGGTAAGAGGAAGACGAAGACGAGGACGAATACGAGGACGAAGACGAAGACGAAGACGAAGACGAAGACGAAGACGAGAGGAGGAGGAGGAGGAGGAGGAGGAGGAGGAGAGCGGGGAGGAGATAAGAGTAGGAGGAAGGGAAGTGGAAAGACAATGCGAATCTGAGAGACAATTGCTCAGAGCGCCGAAGCTCCTTCTAACTGCTGTATAATTTCCTGCAACGACACCTTCATTGTGCGGCTGCCCGTTTTCATTCTTATCTGCGCGGCGATGAGAAATACGGGTCGGTAAGGGGGACGGGTAGGGGGGCCGGACTACTCGCTTGTCGCGAACCAAACGGGACGAAGAGCCGAGGCGGAGCCCGTCAACTTTATCCACAATTCAGCGGCACTCAGCAGCCGAAAGTGCAGAAAAGGGTTGTCCCTGAAGGATAGATATACCCCGCCCAACGTCTCCGAATACCCTTTCCCGATATCGGGGGCCATGTGCCTTTTTACGACGGTGGAAAATTAGCCCTTACAGATGTAGGGAAGGAAGTCGGGGAAGTCGAGCTGGGGGACAACAGCCGAGGCCTTTGTTTACCGGTACTCACGTGGAAATTCTGGCGCATTAAGTCGCTCGCCGATTAAACTTCGACTTACCTAAAACAAAAAGCGAGTGTGTAATTAGTGCTTGAAAGTACATGGCTTATAAATTGAAAAGCTTTAAACTTATATACTTATATGTAAGGGTAGGCCGGCTGGTATTTATAAAATATTACCGCCATTGCCTTGAGACGGGCGGAGGATTAGCAATAACGATTGTGGAAAAAGGCCCGTTTAATCGATGCATGGGGGAAAAATAGAGAAAGCCCATAAATCGCGAAGGAAGGACTCGTGAAGGGAGCTCTGGATATCGGCATAAATTTTTATTATGCCATTAAAATCCTTCGATCATGGCCGAGGAGTTTTTTTTTGTTTTTTTTATGTTTTTTTTATGTTTTTTATGTTTTACTTTTTATATATATATATATATATAACGTCCCTCGACTCGGTGCCTTAATTATAAATGCAGTCGGAGCCGCCATTTAAATACAATGAGGATGGCGTATTAAAGCGGGATTAAAGGGTGAGAAATAGCTATATCGGCGGATCGATCGAGCAATCGTCGAAATCGATGTGGATTCCCGAGAAGCGAAGATCCAGGAGGGAAAAGTGCCGCGGTGAACCGGCAGTCATTGAATTAGGGTTGAAAGAGCTGCTCTGTCGAGGGGGATGGAAGAGGATGAAGAGGACGACGACTTAAGATTGAGAGAGGGAGGGAGGGAGGGAGGGAGGTGGCCGTTACGGAGATAGCAGCACCGCGCGCATTCGCGATTTCACAATTGCAGACCAATCGTCGAGTAGTCCTTAGGAAAAATGTCGGGGGGAGGCTCGGTAGCGAAGAAAGGGTGGGAGCGAGATAGCGCGAGAAATAAAGGAGAGTTCCAGAGATTCTCTCCCACGATCCGAATGTGCGGAGGACTCGTTCTCTCGAGAGCCTCAATAGAAAGCAATCACACACGAGGAAGAAGAAGCAGAAGGGACTGACAAGCATCGAGCCCCAGGACGATCCGGTATATCCTTTGCTCTTCGTACCCCCACCCGCTACCCCCCCTCCTTGAAGACCCGCGTCTATGCCTCCTCTTCAAAGCGGAGTCCCCCTTCGATGCTGCTGCTGCTGTCGCTGCTTCCTTCTTTCTCTCAACGGAACCCCGAGGTTCAGTTTGTTTTTTCAAAGTCACCGGGCGAATATCCACTCGAGCCCGCCAAGCGACAACAAACACTAGCGGCGACCCATACGTGCATTGCGACAGCGGTGTCTCAGCTCGCTCCCTCTGCGCGCTCCCCACACAAAGCGACCAAACCGATAAATACGCACGGGCCATTCATTACTGCGTGCGCACGAGTCTTTACACGGATACGGGGCGGGCGGGGAGAACGGATCATTGCATGATTGTCGAAACCAGCAAGCTGATTTTATCCCGCCACCGATTCCTATTGCAAATACCACCTTGATGCTCCCCCTCCCCACCCACTCCCCATCCCTCTATCATCCTGGCCGCCGCGATTGTTTCTGCCTCTTAGTACAATTGTATGAATGGAAATTTGACGTCTCGAATGAAAACATTTACAAACGGACGCAACTCCTGCCATTGCCACTGTCCCGCCTTACCACATCCACTAGGGCTAACCTTCCCCCGTCCCCCTCATTGCCATTTTTCACCCATCATCCTGCATGTACCCCCCACACCCATCCTACTCTTTCCATTACTTTGCTTATCTCTGTCCATCTCTATCGCTTATAGATAGCGGCGTTACTCGGAAGAATTCGCCCTCGGCTCTCTCTCTCTCTCTCCCTGTCCCGATCGTCCTCACTTAACCGAATCAAAATGTATATGCTCTCGAATGACCTTAATCCCCTACGAATCTATAACCCGACCGGAATTCGAGCCCCTTGATTCTATCATCGTTTCGACAAACGACAATCATACCAACAACTTTTTACAGTTTTAACCAACAACCTACAACTGCGCACCTATCATCTCTACATGATCATTCAATTCAGATCACCGCCCTGACAATTCAAACAGCCAAATGTTTCAAATACTTCAGGTTATTTGTGCGATCATCTGGAATCGACGGAAAACCAAGAGTCTCCGTAAATTTCATTTATTCATCAAGGGGATAAAGACAGCGCGGTACTCGAAAGGAGCGAGGGGTGAAGAGAGAGTGAGGAGAGAGAGAGAGAGAGAGAGAGAGAGAGAGAATTACAGAACTAAGACGGAACAATGGTTGACAGGACAAAAGGGCAGAAAGGGAGGGAAAAAAAGGCCGTAAGTAAAGAGGGCAAACAAGAGCAGTCCCGTGATTTTAATAAACACGAAAACGCGCGAAACCGAATGGCACGCGCATTATGCGAGCGATGCATTGGGCCGCGCCGACTTTAATTAAGATGCAGCTCTCGGGCCGTAAATCGACGCTTAATTCGAGGCTGCGCAAAAAAGAAAGGCGGCCCCGGTTTCGGCCCCTGTGCCCATTTGTTCCTGCCCTCACGGCCCTCCTCCTTTCCTCTCTCGACGAGAATCGCAGCGCCAACTAAGTCAGCGCCTTCTCCCGCTCCCCGCCTCTCCCCCGCTGAGCCCTACCACGAGCTCTTCCCGCCCCACCCCCTAGCCTGGCCCACCCCACGCACGGGCGCACGGGCGCACGGACGAGCCCGACGGAATCGCGCTCGATAACTCGCATCGGCAGCGATTACTTTAATTACCCACTTTAAATACACGTAGAGCTACGTGCGCGTCGGACATGTCGGTGCCGTCGGGCCACGTCCGACCACGAACGAGCAGAGAGCGCTGCTCACCTCGGAATTCCCGCCTTCATTAATTGGTCGCGAGTCGGCGAGTAACGCCGCTCGGGTTTATCGCTTCTTTTCATGCGGCTCCGCCCCCCTGTACCTCCCGCCGGTATCGCTATCACCGCGTAGCGCCGCCGCGACTCTCGCGAGCCCGGCTCCTTAACCGCGATTCAATAATCCATCTCTATCTGTGCTAATGGTGAGGCGCGAGACGCGGTACCTCGCTCGCTCATCCAGAAGGGAGATACCGGGGTCTCGGTCAGCGAGTCTCGGCTCAAATAATCGATTAACGAGCGGCAGATGGACCAGCCGGGATACTAGACGGACAGATCGGTTAAAGCGATCCATGCGCGAGGGGATAGTAGCGGGACTACCCACGGAGAGCGGCCAAGGGAAAGCGAGTGGAAGGCGACCTAAGACACGGTTACGAAGTCCCGGTGAAAAACGGGATCGGAATGCCCGACTCGCCCGTAGCTTTGTATGAAGAAAAAAAAAAGTAAGGGAAAAAGGAAAGGAAAAAAAAATGTAGAAAGGAGGAGTGAGAGAGAGAGAGAGAGAGAGAGAGAGAGAGAGAGAGAGAGAGAGAGAGAATAGCGATTGACGCGAGCACCTCGCTGCTGTCCTTTGTACGCATTCGCTACGCAAGCCAACCGCAAAATCAGCGTTTCAATGAAAAAGTGACACAATGCCACAAGGTACGACCGCACCCCAGCCCATCCTTTCCCCCCCTTTCCACGTCGCCGTGCTCGGGACATTGGCGGACCCTTGGGCACCGCGCGTCTGTGCGGGGCTAAAGGAAAAAAAGAAAGAAGCGAGAGCGTGGATCGTTGTAATAGGGCCAGCGATGCGTGATACGGCTCGCTCTCTCTCTCTCTCTCTCTCTCTCTCTCTCTCTCTCTCTCTCTCTCTCTCTCTCTCTCTCTCTCTCTCGTTTGGCTTTCCTAGCGAGAGCGAGCGGGACGGACTCGTCAAGACATGCGAATAGGTACGCGCTGTACGTGGGGAAAGTACCGGCTGACGAGCCCTGCGCCTCTCGATAACTTATACCACGGAACATTTGCATAAGGCGAATCGAGCCGCGGATCCTCGAAACGACAACCGTTCATGTACCGACAACAGTCGATGTAATGTCTCCCCTCCCCGCCATCCCACTATACCGCCATCCTACCATCCGACCGTCTCACCATCCGACATCAGGTCTCTCCGCTCTCTTCCTCTCTCGCTCTCTCTCACGGCATGTGAAGCTACCAACGAAATAATTTTAATTTGGCCTTCGAAAGGATGAATTATGCAGAGATTTGTATTAGCCACGGTATTAGCAATCGTTATGGTACAAGCTAATCATTCGAAGCAATAGCTTTATGAATATAACGAAGCAGCTTACGTGAGAAGAATACCAATAAGATACAAGCCGCGAAGAAACAAGCCTTATTCATGGCTTTGGCAAATTAAGTTAAAAGAATTCATAATGTTAGCTCGAGCCCTCTATTCAATTTGAATAATAATTAATAAAGTATGATAATGGCTGTTGGCATCGCTTCGCCAAGGCTACATAAATATCTCCTTTTATCCATTATAATTATTATCATTATTTTAATGGCAGCAATATTATTTGGGAATTGACAAACTCTTAATTCTGTAATTCTCTCTCTCGAACTTTTTGCCAAATATTTCGAGCAAAAAAAAAGAAAAAGAAAAAGAAAAAAGAAAAAAAGAAAAAAGGAACAAGAGGCACTTTATAAGCGTTCATTATCAGGAATCTTATATTACCGCAGTCATATGTACGATAGGTAGTGATAAAAGAATATCTTCACATGACTAAATGGGAAAGAGGAAATTTTTAATTAAATATTTGATATGTTTGATAGTGCGCCAGCGCCGGATTGGCTGCATAGTTACACGTGCATGTACTTAGGCAGACCGGGGCCGAACCCGTCGAGGAGAAAGCGGGAACGACGGAGACGCGCAGCCATTGACAGAGAGAGAGAGAGAGAGAGAGAGAGAGAGAGTGCACGGATAGGAGTGTATACAGTGGTAGAATGGGTCGGGAGAGAGGGCGGGGGAAGAGTGGTTTATCTCTCGGACCGACTGATCAGTACAGGCAGATAAGCCTCTTACGTGGTCCAATTGGCAATTACTTATCGCATTCGGATCGTTACATAACCTATAACAGCTCCGGTTCGGTCCACGTGCAATTAGACGCCTTACGTCGCATTATCCGGTACTCGGGGTCCGCACAAATGCGCGTACGGGATTCCCGGGCGGCTTGGGATTTCTCGCCGGACGCAGGGATCCTCCTACACGTTCTCTCTCTCACACACACACACACACACCCTCTGTCCTCCTCCCCCACCCAACGAACGCTCCCCCTCGATCAGCGAAGTCCTCGGTGGACACTCGCCGCAGCACGGAAATGGGCGCTTATCAACACGCCTAGCGAGATAAGGAGCCAAACTCCCGAGATACGGATTGTATCGGGCGTGTAGGTGGGCCCGTAATTATGATTAAACACCGATTGCGAGGATAAAGATTTAGTATGCTTGCATCGTCGGGTCGCGACAAAGCTGCGAGCTCCTTGTCCTCCTAAAGACTCTCGGTCTCACTTTCCTTTGTCTTACATTGTCTCTTTTGTCCTACAAGAGAGACTTCTTACAAGTTAGGAGATGATGAGTTATGACGCCCCTTATCATTCATGCGCGGATGCGTATTCTCGGGAGGTCGACGCCTCTTTATTATATTTTCCTCTCCACTTGGAATTCATTCCGCAACGAATGGTAATTGAAAATCACTTTTCCGTGAAAAGTCGTTGACGACCTTCGGATGTAAAGGCAGTCCCTGTCCTGTTACGCTTGTCATTGTAACGCGATGAAAAAAGTCGCTGCAATGTTTTGAAGTCGTGCGTCGCCAAGAGATATTCGCCTTAATTTAAATTGTCAGGCGGAGTATTAATTAAACGTCGAATGAAAAAAAGCATTCAAGGCTCGTAGAGGCCGGCTTGGCAGCAGTAGCAGAGGAGAAAACGAGAGGACGTTTGTTAAGTCCCGTAATTAGGAGTCGAGCTATCACTTGGAATGCCAGTTTTGTGAAAATGTCACTTCCGGATAGGACGGCTGTCCCGGTCGTCGGGGTTGGGAGGTGGGGTCGACGCGTGACCAACGAGGAGGAGGAGGAGGAGGAGGAGGAGGAGGAGCAGGAGGAGGAGGATGATTGAGGAGGGGGCAGCAGTCGTCGCGTCCGGCAGTATAAGAAAACGATTACCCGGGATACGAAAACGAGAAAGGAGTCGAAATGAGGAGAAGAGAGGAGAAAAAAGAGAGCGGAGCGGGGCTCATTAGGTACGCGATCGGGAGCTGCCATATAACTTACCAAGTATAATCGTAAACTTTGAATTTCAACGGCTGTTAAATAAGTATATCGCGCCGGCTAATGATAAATAAATCAGGGATCCGGGGAGGAACTTGCGAAAAGCCATGTCGCTTTATTTTTATTATTTTACAACTACATGAATTGTAATTTATACCGGCGGGGCATTGAAGGGCGGGGGGAGGGGTGAGGCGGCGTCGGGGGCCTAATTAGATTAGGCTTTTCTTCGAATGGCGGGGCGGCAGGCGTAGACGATTAGCGCCACTCTCCGGGGGTAACGGAGATCACAAAGTCACGATACAATGAAAAAAGAGAGCCGGCGCTCGGTTTATGGCCGCTCATATTTTCACGCGATTAGCATAAAATCATAACCCCAATGAAGGAAATGATAAATCATTGTCTTCTTGGACCTCGTGCGCGGGTCAACGGCCCGCGTCCCGTAATCTATCTACGAGGGCTAGGAGGCGTCGCAGGAGCTTCTCTCCACCACCGGGTGTGGGGGGGGGGGTAGTGGAACCGACGCGGTGTCACGGGCGGAGGAGTGAGGAGGGAGGGGTTCGGAGGCATCTGCTCAACGAGGCGTATATTCGTTATATCGAGCTAATGCGCTAAGGTCGATTATCCAGAGAGGAGCGAGCGCAGTGCCGCGAGCTTCTACCCCGCGGGTAATTTCCCTCCGGGATCCCTAGCCCGGGGAATCCCATGTCCGAGCAGAGCAATCCGAGTAACGATCAATTGTTCGCGATGCTTAGCAGATCTCCTGGTTTCATTGTTCTCTCGAGCCTCGGACGGATCTGCTAAGTATCGCCAAGGCTCGCGATTTGTCATGTGCGATAATGCAGCGAATCGATGAATAAATGCCCGGGATTTTGATATTCACCGAGTAAAAACCGAGGAAAGCCGACATTTCGAGTTGCAGCGGAACGTAATTAATATGTATTGCGCGCGCCCCCTCGGAAGGCTCCCACCACCTCCTCCACCTCCTCCTCCTATGACGTCCCATTCGAATTCACGGACGATAATGATATGCTGCACGCGTAATTTGCGACACGAGGTCTGCACTGTAGTGCGCGACCGCGGCCGCTCGCTCACGATTTACGTGATCGTCGTTCTCTTTCCGATCGCTCCTCTTCGCTGCCACCAGCCCCCCCCCTCCCCTTGCCGAACTTATCCGCCCGCGCACGCGAGCCTCAGCGCTGCTTAATTACCCGCTCGGTAATATTTTATAATAATGCCATTGGCATGGGATACAGAACGAGAGAATAAAAGAAGGAACGTAACGAGCTGATCCATTCCATTCCATTCCATTCCATTCCAATCGCTAGATAAATATCCTTAAAGACCAAGTCCCTCGCATTTGTAATTTCATCAAAAAGCTGTTAAAGAGTGCGCGGCCCTCGGTCGGTCTTATGCCAGCCTTTAACTATTTTCTACGTCGATTCGAGAGATCCATGATCCCTCGAGCTCGCCCTCCCGGCCGCTTTCAAATATCAATTTCCAGCGTCGTTTACAACGTCTTGTTAAATTCCATAATTAGTAATGACCGGGATGGATAATGCGAGGGACGCTTAATTTATTCGGACGGATGAGTAGAGATAATAAATTGGCGCCGGTGAGCGGCAAGACGATCCCAGCACGCGACTCGGACCCAAAACTCGAGGCCGTTCAGCCGTTTTTAACTCCTTCGCGGGCCTATGCCTATTCACGGGCGTGACCCGATCGGGACTCCTCGATCGGGACCACGTGACCCGGGCGACGTCCCTACTTTCGTACAATCGAGATCGTCAATACCACCCTCCCGTTATCGCGTCCCTATACGTGCGCGACACGATTTTTACCTTTACCCTCGCCCTCTCCCCCTCTCTCATTAACCCAGCGGGCCGAGTCTATTAAGGTATTTTCGTAGCCCCTGGTCGCTCGACTTTTCCGGCTTTCCTATCCCCGAATGATCTAAGCCCGCGGCTATACACGCGACCATACGCCATTCAATGTAAATTAATCAGCATCGGGTTCCATCATTCGGGCTCCATCCTCTCCTTTTCCTTATACGTTTATTTTTTCTTTCGTCGTGTTCATTTTTCTTCTCCGTTCACAAAGTATTTTAATTATTATAAAATTTGGCAATCGTCGATAAGCGTCGTCGGGTAAAGGAGTAATCCTGTGCCATTTAATAGGCAAAAGTTATCGCGTGCATGGGAATGTGGATAGTCGATGGAAGCTCGGTATCAGTATTCAAGGCAGAGAAAATATAAACTCTGAGACTTTGTAAGGCCGCGGCAAGTGGCGTCGCTATTCCTCGACAAACGTCAATGCGCGTTAGCGTACAATGCAGCGACGTTAGGACTGCATTAAACCGAATGCCGAAACCCGTGCCAACGGCTACTATTACTCGCTTATTGACGGGGTTATTGGGGCCGGAATAGAATAATTCCGAATCATCGAGTGATTATTGGCGATGTCGAGGTGGTCGGGGGGAAGCGGGGGGCAAGCAAGCGGGGTCGGGCGCATAATGGCCGGCCTATCAAATTAATGACGGGAGGTAAAAATAGTTCGTGCGCCGGCGAATCTCCCTCGGTATTTACAAGGAAGGCAGAGTCATTTGGGGAATTTGCGCGTCCGAGCATCGGCATCGGGATCGGCATCGGCATCGGCATCGGGATCGGGATCGGCATCGGCATCGGCATCGGCATCGGGATCGGGATCGGCATCGGGATCGGCATCGGGATCGGCTTTCATAATCCGCGCCCATACAAAGTCTCTTATGTTTGCTTATATACGCACGAGGTCATGTAATGAATTTTTTATTAGATCGTGGCTTCCCGCGATGATTGGGGTACTTAGCGGCGTTGCGGCACGGCGATAAAGTTTAAGGGCGCATTTACGCGATACACGCAATAAAAGTCAAGTCGGTGGGCGCCACACGAGCGACGGAGCGGGAAAGAAGAAAAAAAAAAAAAGAAAAGAAAAAAGTAACGGCGTCGGCGACGGCGACGGCGACGGCGGTGGCGGTGGCGGTCGCGGTTCCCTCGCCCCGACGCACACGAGCTACACGGACCCTCATCGCGCACGCACACAAACTAAACAGACGGAACGACGGAGGGGCCTGTGGATATTACAAGCGGCACTTTGCGGTTTTAGAAAATTTTACTCATGTGTCTTGTCGAGCGTCGAGCGTCGAGCCTCGGCCGGAAACGCGCCGGCGTCGCCTCTAATACGAATCGATCGCCCATAAGATCCACGGGCCGTAGCGTACTTTATGCCTCGTTTGTTTTGGTCTCCCCGTCCGCTCCCGATCCCGAAAATCCCCCTTCCCGACCTAATAAACATAACGATCGTACACTCTCGGATAGATTTTAAATGCCGGCTCCCACTGACTCGTCTCCTCTCTTCCCTTCGCCGTGCGACGGTACAATCTGGGAACGCGAGTACCCTTCTATACTCTACACCGAGCGAGCCTCACCAATACATTGCCAATTGCCGCGACTCCTTCTTTATTAATCTAACTGGAATTAACATGGACCGGAATTTATGTTTACACAGCCGCTCGAATATATAAATTGGAACGGCCGATAACACTTAATCCTGCCTCATTGAGCTCTCGGAAAGAGGAGGAGGGACGTCCCTTACACATCTTCATCAGCACCTACACGTAAGAATGCATCTCCCCGCTAGATCGCCGATTCTCGCCATTACGTGCAAGACGCAAGACGGGGAAACGAAGCTACGAGAGAGTGACGGGTAGTAGTGGGTAGTAGTGACGGGAAAGGGGGGGGGAGGGCCAGTAGAGAAAGGCAGATAGAGACACGTGGCTCGCGGTTATTTTAACAACGTGGCGACCTCTCGACGGCTCGACCGCTTGCTTGTAAACCAAGAGGAAAGAGTCTCTGCCCGGGACCGCTTAACCAGACGGAGAAGAAAAAATGACTGAATTTATAAAACGGCTGTCCCGTTCCACTTTTGCCTATACTTCGCCTTCGTCTACATCTTCTTATTCTTCTTCTTCATCTTCTTCTTCTTATTTTATATAGACATCTACCCTCGATGACGAGGCCGGTCTCCTCCTCCTCCTCCTCCTCCTCCTCCTCCTTATTTTCTTCATTATTTTGCATTTGCTCGAACGACGCCCGGCCTCCTCTTTTTCTTTCCTCCTCCTCGACCCCTCTTTGCCCATTTGCTAATGGCTGCTGATCGATCCGAACCGAACCGAACCGAACCGAACCGAACCGAACCGAACCGAAGCGAACCGAAACTAACCGGTTCCCAACGTCCCAGCAGTACCTCCTCCTCGACACCGCTGCCACGACCGCCACCATCGCCACAATCGTCGATGATGCTGACGATGATTCTTCTTTATGACGTATCTTCAGCATTCGTATTCGCATTCTTGCGCCTCGTTCCCTTTGCGCCGAAACGACGAATTATTATTAGTATCGCATAATTCGATATTTAACCGATCATAATTTTGGTTTAATGCGATCAGAAAAATGCTGGCCTCGAGAAATGCCGTCCTCTCTCACTCTCTCTCTCTCTCTCACACACACACACACACGCACACACACACCGTAAACTTAATCGTCCTCCGGCAATATTTTTTCAGATTTATGCGGATTGAGAAATTTGACACTTTGCACGCAAGAAAAATATCGAGACAGAGAGTCTCGAGATCCTTCCGAGCGTAGTCCCCGGCCCTTCACTCCTCTAACGCAGCCGAATCACCCTGAGTCAGGCGCTATTAATAACGACCGCATGTAAAAATACATCCTACATTCGTCTTTATACCGCGCCCGAGAGCGCGAAATACAAGAGCAACACACGAAGAAGCCGAAACCGAAGACGCGCCTCCGAGTCCACGTGGCGTTATGTGTGGTCCATCCCAGCTTTCCCTGCACTCTCTTCTCTCCCCCCCCTCCCCCTACATTGACTTATACTATTATTCTTGCGTCGCCTAGTCGTCGTCGTCGTCGTCGTCGTCGTCGTCGTCGTCGTCGTTGTTGTTTTGTCCTAAGCCACGTCCCTCTTCAGATAAGAGATATTACAAAACTTAATAAAAAAAAAAAAAAAAAATTCGTTATTGCGGATGCGTAATTCACCTCGAGACTGATCATCAGCTCGACAGGGACCGTTTCGGGTAGATCGCGCAGTAATTCAGCGCCTGGGAAAGTAGGAGCAGGGTACGGGGGGCCGTTGTCGCGGACTCGGGAGGAGTCCCGAGCTGTCAAAATATGCCAGGAAGCCGAGGGAAGTTTTTTGTCGGCCTCGAGCCGAGCGGGCGCGTACATCGACGTAACGAATGTCGATAAAGCGACAGCGTAGCGCCGAAGTAATAATGCCGGGGAATGTCGGCCACACCCCGAGGCGCTCGGCCGCAGTCGTTTACGAAATAACGTTTCTTCCCCGAAAGCTCGTAAGAGTGGGTCGTTCGGAAAAAGAAAACACGGTCTGCCGAAGCCGCCGTCGCCGCGAGCGCCGCCGTCCTCGAAGCGACGTCGCCATGCGGGAAAAGGAGGGCGCGACTGCCGGGGCGGCTTCCCAGATGGAAAGCCCGACCGACGAAACGGCGTGACAACTCCGCCCCCGCCAGACCCTCCCCCTCCCCATCCCCCACCCGCCGCTAAGCGCGACGGCGGCTTCAACTTCATCCCTCGAGCTCTCGTCACGGTAAAGTTCGCCTCGTCTCGCCACCCCATCTTCCCTTCGACTCGGAACTTACTTGGAACGGCAACTTCGGCTCGACTCTCTCACCTCCCGAGCCCCTCCCCCGGCCGCCCGTCCACGCCGCTCCCGCCCGCGCTTATTCCGGCTGACTGCAGCTTCCCACCGACTGGCGATGGCCCACCGGATTTCGGGGAAGGCGAATGCCGATACTGCGCGCCACGACTTATCTCCCCGGAAACGAATCGATTATTGGGGACGCCCCGGCACCGCGTTACCCCTCTCCTATCGACGCGACCGACGCTCCTCACGGACAATATTTACAATTAGCCTCGTGTCTTTCTTTCTTTTTGTTTTTGTTTTTGTTCTTTATTTTTTTTTTTTTTTTTCATCGAGAGGGAAACTGGAGGTGGGAGAATGAGAGAGAGAGAGAGAGAGAGAGAGAGAGAGTGGCGAAAACTCGATACCGTGGTAACTCGATATCTAACTCTCTCACCTCTTGTCCCGCCGCGTCCCACCTCGCCCCGCCCCGACGACCACGGGAGGAGTAAACAACGGCCGACTCGTCCTATGCGTAAGAATAACAAACAGCACGGGCAACGCCGATCCCGTGTACGATTAAAACAAGATTTTCGTTTCATTAGCATATATGTTAATTCGCCGCGGTGATAAAAAGTACCGTCACTTGATAAAAACTCCTTTATGAATAGTTAACAAACTAAGTTAAGAAACTCTTTATTCCGCTACGATAACTATTTCGTTTTCTCTTTCTTTTATACGCTCATTTTAGTTTATGGTTGCATTAAAATAAACTATAATCTGAATAAGTCGTTCGGACTGAGTAAGTACGAGCGAGGGAGATAGCGTACACACGGAGAGGATCATGTGACTCGACGCCAAACATCTTCGGCAGCTTTCGATGGAAAAGCGAGTGTAGCAAGAGGTTGAAAAGAAAGAGTGGAGGAGGAGGAGGAGGAGGAGGAGGAGGAGGAGGGGGAAAAAAGATAATAGATAACGGGACATTGGCGGAGTAAAGGGGGGTGGGGGTGGGGGTGGCTGTGCCAGTGGCAATACTCCCGATGTATGATAGGAGAGGAGGAAAAATGCCGACTAGCGGAGAATTTTCTCGACATTTCAATGACAAATTGACGGGCGCTCGGCGGTAGATGATTGGGACGACGGAGGGGACGGGACCGGGGGCGGTCGGTTATAGGGTGTAATGGTGTCGAGCCGATAGGCCAAAGAATAACGGAAGCGTCGAAAAGATTGACGCGCTGAAAAGTCGTAATGAGACCAGGGCGATTAAAGCCCATGGATATAAATATTCGCGGTTTAACGAGGCTGTAAAAGTGTCAATAAACTGCTCCCGTGCAGCTCAGCTCTCGGAAAAACAATGTAATTGAAGGAACGAAAGAGCAATTAAAAGGATAGCGCGAAAGGCTGCTTAGCAGGCCGCGATTATCATGGCGATTCCATAACATTTGCTAAAACGTTAGAGCCGCTCGTGTTAGTTTCCGTGGTTGGCTTACACAAACCTTTCCCGCCCTCCCCCTACGCCGATGCAATAATACACGACCGACCTGTCGTGCGAGTATTGGATTTAATGACGCCACCTCTCTCTCTCTCTCTCTCTCTCTCTCTCTCTCTCTCTCTCTCTCTCTCTCTATCTATCTATCTCTCACTGGAGGAATAATCGAGAATAGAAAACGCTAGGCGAGCTACAAGACCAGCGGGGGCATACATAATATTATTGGAAATCAACGATATCGTTATATTCCGGAGAATCCTTCATAAATTAGTAATAAGAATTGTTTTATGGTCGAATTATCGTTGGCAAAGCCATCGACAAAGCGAATATGGCATCGGAATAGCCGTAATTAATAAATTCGAATGCCGAAAAGCCGGCGGGTATAAGCGGCGTTCCTGTCGAATTCCTTAATAAATCCGTGGATCATTGTAATATTACGGTAAGGTGAACGTTGAAGTGAACGCCGAGATCTAGAGAAGCGGCGCGCTCTCGCTCTCGAGTCGAGAGCCAGTGGGCGGGGCAGGGGGAGTGAGCCGCTCGGGGTGAGAGGGGGGAGGGGCTGGCTGGCGAAGGAAATTGGAGGAAAGTTTCTTGCGCGACTAAAATCACCGAGTTGTAGTCATTGAAGCAACTCTTCCAGAAAATAGGCCTTCTCTAAAATAGGTGCGCCCTAAGCTCTTTGGGAACGCTCCTCGCTCCCTCTCTCTCTCTCTCTCTCTCTCTCTCTCTCTCTCTCTCTCTCTCTCTCCGGTTCTCTTCCATTCTCTCGGGATCGGATCCTAAGGAACGCTCGACGAAGAAGGCATTTTGCGGCTTTCGCGCTCGCGTAGACTCCCTCCTCCGAGGGAAGAATTAGCTAATGGCGCAGGATGAATCCGTAATGAGTTTGCTTCGTTCCCGCTGGCGAAATGGGATGTTGCATTCTAGTCTCGCATCATTTATCTATATTTTCTGTCCGTTTTTCATTATTCCCTCCCGACTCGGCTCCCGCCGATATTTCCCTTTATATCAATAACGTTTATTCTCGCTCGACCAGCCAAACTACTCTATATGCACGCCTACCGAATCATTATTTACTTCTTCTCTCCGTTCTTTCATGATTTTTAAGTAAATTCTTCAACAACAGTCCAGTTGCTCTTTTATTTTTGTCCAAGCCGACCAAGAGCTTAGATCGTTGGTTATTCCCAAAACTATCATTCCTTCCCAATACGCTTCTACCCGAACGGAAAGTCCGACGAAACTTGCTTCCACATCGAGTCAAGACGCACCCACCTTTATTAAATCTTCCTTTTCTTTATTCTTTAAAATTCCAGACTCTCTTTAATTGTAATACAATTCTTGGGGGAGCTTATTTTTGAGCATTGAGTTGCGTCGTTTCCTCTTTTGGACAAAAATAAATGAAAACAGTGCTAGTTTCGTGATAGAAGAGAAGAAGCGAAGAGAATGGTAAATACGAAGGACAGCGAGAGTGAGAGAGTGAGAGAGTGAGTGAGAGTGTGAGTGAGAGAGAGAGTGAGTGAGAGAGAGAGAGAGAGAGAGAGAGAGAGAGACGAATTCGGGGAGGAAGTTGGAGATTGTAAAGGGTTTGGTGTGTGGGAGGAGGAGAGACGGAGGAACGATGGTTGCGGAAGGTGGGAAATGAAGGAGACGCAGGGAAAGCTCTCGGCAAGAGTCTGAGATGAAAGCAAGTAATACCCGAAGGAATGCGGAAAAGAGGATGGAGGGATAGACGGCAGGCAGAGCGTAAGTCGCCGACCCTCCCCGAATTTCAGACCCGCGGGAAGGGGTGGTTCTTTGGCCCGACTGCACCGGGAGATTTCGTGAGATGGAGCGCCGTAATTCCTGGATGGAGGATACGGGAAGAAAGGATAGCAGCGAGAGAACGAGCGAGCCGTGAACGATTTGAATAATGTTGCTAGATTTGACGGGGAATTCCTTATTTAAGTTAATTTCGTGAAATTCTGACAAGCGTGAGCGTTCCTCGAAGCGTTCACCGCGCAACCCTGATAAAACTAATTTCATTCCGAGTTAACAGTCTGATTAAAAGGATTTCCTAGGGGCATTTATTTGCGACGCGAGCGATAAGTGAAGGAAGGGGCCGTCGCCCCTACACGGTCCCGCCCCGCACCACCCTTCCACAAACATCTCCAATGACAGGGCTCTTGTTTGGGGTGGGGTGGGGGGGAGGAGAGACGTAGATAATTCGAATGGACAGGCATCGAGAAGGAAGATCGGCGCAGCCGTAATGATCGAGGGGCAGAAAAATGTCTCTCCATGAGGCGACGAGCAGAGTCGGCACCGAGGAACTTGGGATCACCTTGATGTGACGGAGGCAGCGGGTCCCAAGGACGACGGGGAAGGCTCGAGTCCTCTCACGAGGGCGCATCGTATTTATTGTTGCGGCGGGGACGGGGAGTGCTACATGTCGGAGTGGTGCGGGGTGGTAAGGGGCACAGGCCGCGCCGTAATTCTCTATTTGTCTACTTAGAGGGACGGCGGGCGCGGGAGCCGAGAAAAATCCGAGCCTTTTCCGAGAAGATAATCAAAGGCTGCGGCGGCCCAGACTATTTGTGCATATGGCCGAGGAGCGGAGCGACGAGGGCCGGGGACGCGAGGCCAGAAAGAAAAAAAAATATTCGGAAGCATAAACGATCTCCAGGGCGCGCGCACGCAAACTAGATTTCGCGCTCCTCTATTTCTCCTTATTCCTGAAACAGCTGTCGATCAGGGGTTCTCATTTGCTTCTGGCCAGTCATTTCGAGGAATCGGGAAGATCGAGCTTTCGCGACTCCAAGAACTACCTCTCACCCACCCTCTCTCCCTCATACTCGCTCTCTCTCTCTCTCTCTCTCTCTCGATCTCTCCCTCTATCTGTCTCGACTGTTGTATCGGTTGAGCGGGTAGGGGGAAACCGCGACTAACGGAAAAACCGCGCTCGAAAGCACCGGACTCGACGGACACGCGACGATCTTTATCCTATAACAGGTCCTTAGTCTCAGAAGTCGCGTCCTTAGAATATGAAAGAGCGAGGCTGGCAGGCGAATAGATGAAGAGGTACGATAAATGAGGTGCAGGGGCGCGGGCAGTCCCGAGGGCGGGATGGACGCATCGTGAAGCGATCGGAGACTCGCCACACGTGAACATTTGCTCGGGACGAGCCATTCCCTTCCTCTCTCTCTCTCTCTCTCTCTCTCTCTCTCTCTCTCTCTCTCTCTCTCTCTCTCTCTCTCTCTCTCTCTCTCTCTCTCTCTCTCTCTCTCTCTCTCTCTCTCTCTCTCTCTCTCTCTCTCTCTCTCTCTCTCTCTCTCTCTCTCTCTCTCTCTCTCTCTTTCTCTCTCTCTCTCTCTCTCTCTCTCTCTCTCTCTCTCTCTCTCTCTCTCTCTCTGCTTCGACGGTTTTCTCGATCGCGTGACGAGACGATTCGCCGGCTGATAAATAATAGATAAATAAGCGAATAAATTATTTACCGAATCGCTTTTTACCCCATTTCCAATGCATGCACGTTACTTCTCCTCATTTATGCCTCTTCTAATGCTCTCGTCGCTCTTCCCGAGCGACCTCGGCCCTCGCGTCGGCCACCACCACCTTCCGCGTACTGCCATTTTTCCCGAGCTCTCGGTCAGGTTCACGGTTCGGCTTCGCCAGGAATCCGAATCGCGTGATCGACATCGTGTGGGCCGGGCTGCACGAATGGATCCTCCGCCGACGGAAAATTTACCGCTCCCCCTGAGCCAAGCCTAAGCACTCCCCCGAAGCTTCCCTTCCTCTTCCTTGCCTCACACATTTTTCCCGGCGATCATCGCGCCCTAGCCTCAACACCTTCTCTTCTCTTCCCTCTACTTCTCCTTCTTCTTCTTCTTCTTCTTCTTCTTCTTCGTCTTCCAACTCCGTCTAATGAGCCCGTTGGCGCTCATTCGAGTTTACTCCAACAACTCACCCTCTTTTCTTTTTATGATTCTCCCCCGCCGCTCCCTTGAAAAAATCGACGGAGCTTCGATTCGATTTTGAACCCGAAAGCGATAAATTTCGACTCATCGTCCAATCAATTAACTATAATTGCGAATAAGCGCTAAGAACGAACGTACGTTATTTTCGAAGAAACAGTTGTCCGAGTGTCGGTTCAGAGCCACCGCGCGGAATTATACGAGATAACGAGCATACTTCGCTTGTTAATGTTGGCCACGTGATAGTAAAACGGCTAAGATAGAGACGTGCCTCGACACGTCTCTATCGAAAGAATGGAGGGAGCGATCGGACCTCTTTCGTTAACGTGCGAATTCGCCGGAAAATCGTACCTAGCATTTATCGTTTCGTCCCGCCTCCCCGCCGACCGACTGCCATAAATATAATAAATAATATTTATTTATTCCTCCAAGGACAGGCATATCCGCCATCGTATGGAATCCCCATCACTCGGCTCCGCGCCCACCTCCTTCCTCCACGCATCCGACTAATTTCTATATCTCGCTTCCTCGGTACATAAATTCCCCACCCCGCCGCCGCCGTCACCCACATCGCGTGTATCGGTGCGCATTTTGCACTGGAAATAGGGGCTCTCTCTTCCCTTTCCGTCTGGCGGCCGCGCGGCTCCCTCCCTCTCGCCCGACGGCCGGCCGGCCCTGCGCTCCCACGTTCAGACGACAGAGACATTAGTCATTGTAACACTCGGCTCGTCGTGTTCTCGCGCACGGAGCGAGTCAAACGAGCGAAACGAGCGCCTGGAATTACAGACTCGGTCAAGGGTCAAAGGGAGCCCCGGCCGTCCGTGGAGAGTAACGGGCTCCGATATCGGGACTCGCATCGCTCTCCGGGCGCAGCGTACCAGAGCTCAGTAGCCCCGGAACGGGGTGGGGGTGCGCGTTTTGTACTCGCGACTCCTTCTGACGCGCGTCATCCGGCGGAGGGTCATCCGGTGTCAGGAAGTACTCGACGAGTCGGCCCGAAAATCGTAAAAATGGCGTCGAATGCTCGTCGTCGTGATACGGTTCTGAAGCGCGGGTGGTCGGGAGGTGCTGTACTTACTGGCCGTGGCGATGGTAGTTGTGGCAGGAGGGTTGAGCGATCGCTACTCGGGACACTCGTAATTATGTGCGTGTACTTGAAGACGGGAAAAAAATTCGAAGCCTCGGAGTTGTCGAATGCAGCGATGTTGTCTTTGCCGGTGCTTGTACGGAATATCGCCGGGAATTAACGTACGCACCAGGGGCATAAATCGAAATTGACGATTCCTCCTTAGCCAGATTAATGGCACAGGATTTACAATACATTGCTGGGCATCTCACTCCTCCGCCCCGCTCGCGACCCATAAATGCTACGTGCAAAATCGCTTAATAGGATGCCCTCATCTGCCCGAGCTATTCCACGTATTTACGAAATACTGTATAGCAATGCGTATGTGTGTGTGTGTGTGTGTGCGTGCGTGCGTGTGTATATCAAACGTATAACGAAATGAAGATGAATCATTAAGAATAGGTGGCGGCGGAAGAATGGCGAATAAATGTGAGCGAGGGACGAGGGAAACTGGAGAGAAAATTCGGTAAGGGAAGAAGAAGCGGAGTTGGAGTGGACGACTCGGGGACGCTGTGCGTTGCCCATGAAATTTTCGATATCGGTACGGAACGTAGGGGGAGGAGGAGGAGGAACTGGGCTCGCGGAGAGGCCACCTTCGCGTATTATGTACGGGGATTTAATTGTCAATGTAGTGCGGAAGCGATTGTTATTCGCAGGGAATGGAAGTCGGGTAAAAAACGGCGTATTGGGCTCGATTGGAGTCATAGTAGTAAACAGTTATTATTAATGAGATTTCGAGAACTCGGCAGTTATCGAGCCGAGTTATCCGTTCAATTGGCCGTCAACATGACAGCGATACATATTTATTATCCATTAGCACGTCAATTAACTTCACGTCTCGGCGGGCAACCGCGGATAATCAATCCTCGACGCAAGACTAGACGCGACCGAGACTTGTTAAAATTTCATTTGATCCTGACTCGGGCTCGATAAGCGAGCGGCGTTGTTATTATCGCGGACCATTAGGATTTACCCGTGCGACGGCCGAGTTACAACAACAAAAGAAAACAACAACAACAAAAAAAAAAACAAAAAACAATAAATGACCACCTAATAGTTGACGATCGGGGAAATGGCGATAATAATTAAGGCGTTGGGCGGAGGAGAAGGGGGTAAGAGGCTAGAAACGCTAATTGGTCGGGTATCGATGCGTACGGTAGCGGATGGTGAAACCGGCGAGCTCGAAGTAACAAAGTCCTCGTTTAAATCGAATTAACGCCTCGGCGCGGCGCAAGCGCGTATTGACCATTAGCGTTACCCGGAATCGGGCTACGAGGAAGCCATTGATAGCGCCGCGCACTCGGGACGGAACGAACGAAAAACCACCACGGGGTAGGAAGAGTCAGAGGCAGTGTAGGAGGAGGAGGGGGCAAAAGACGATGCATTACGCAAATCCGTTGGCGCGCTGGCGAGTTCATCGAACCGAGCGTCAGCCGATAAGTTAATAATAGCCTGGATCTTCTGGATAGAAAATACAAAAGGAAATAAGCTCTCTCTCTCTCTCTCTCTCTCTCTCTCTCTGGTGGGGAGGGTAAGGTAGGCGAGATGGCGCTTACGGGCCCAAAGATAAGAGCGAGTGAGCGAGAGGGAGAGAGAGAGAGAGAGAGAGAGTGGAGGAAGAGAGGGAGGGAGAGAGAGAGAGAGAGAAGAGAGAGAGGAGAGAGAGAGAGAGAGAGAGAGAGAGAGAGAGTGGGAAGAGACCCTCCCTCCTTGGGGGGCCACTTTTGCATTATTTAATCCACGTCGAAATTGGCAATAAGGAAGGGAGGAACACCGTGAGACGGCTTCCCGATGCGAAATATGAGCGCGAAAGCCATAAAAGAGGAGGACCGCGGCTCGCGAAAGTAGCGCAAGCCCCGGGTAGAGGGTAGGTGGTAGAGGGACGCGGGGAAGGGGGAGAATTGGGGGGGGGGCTGGTCGTTGGTTTGGCAAGCATCGAGGCCTCATTATGCCTGTGAAAGAAGCAGCGAGCCGGGGAAAGACGCCGATAAGCGAGCGATAGGCGCCCTCCTCGCTTGAAAATACAGAAAGCACGGAATCAGCCTCATTACTTCTATCTCGTTCACGGAGGAGGGAACGACGCGAAGGCATAAAGCGAAAAACAACGATTCAGCGGCCCTCGGCCGTTGTTTCTTTCCCTTGGCTTACTTCGTTATCCCCCGATTCCGCGCGTAAACGCCGAGCCCTCCTTCCCATGCGACGACCTATTCCAGGAATATACGTGATCGCGTCTCCCACTGAGCGGCTCGCGAAGGCTGGGCGGCGGCGGGCTGCTGGAGCAACGAGGTAGTATCACCGAGGCGAGAGAGAGAGAGAGAGAGAGAGAGAGAGAGCTCGTACGTGCAATAAAAGTCAATGAACGGCCTTTACTTAGGCCCAATAAGGAGGAGTAAAGGGGAACGAAAGAAAGAAAAGAAAGAAAAAAAAAGAAAAGAAAAGAAAAAACACGGTCGAGCAACTAGATGGACGAGATGCTGTAGGGGAGGGGTGTGAGGTCAGCGGTATGCAGGATCACCCAGGACTCGGGCACGAGCCCCACATCCTTCGGGAACTCGACCAGAGTTGGCTGGTATTTTATATACGGGTTGGTGGGGAGGGGGGATGGAGGAGAGGTCGCGCGCGACGCTTCTCCGACTTTTATGCGCCCTCGAAGCGATCGTAATCAAGGTGGAAGGGACCTCTTACCTGCTTGTAAGAAAGTGCTTTTTTATGGCTCGTCAAAGGTGAAGCCTTGTACGTTATCCTGGCTTAATTTCCGCGACGGCGCTTAATCTGCTGATAGGGTTAGCGAGGGGTCGTCATTTTTCAAGGTTTCGGGTGGTCAGCGCGATCAACCTGTTCTGGCATTATCCTGATGCCCGATAAAGTCTCCCACCCTCCTCTACACCCTTCTACATCCCGAAACCCCTACCACACACACACATCTCTCTCTCTCTCTCTCTCTCACTGATTCACTCACTCATTCACTCACTCACTCACTCACTCGGACCGAACAGCACTCGTCGCTAGCAGCTGGACTCGGGCGATGATGACTATTTCTAGTTAATAGGGAAAAGCCCAGCACGGACATTAACTCGGGAGAAAAGCGTTGCGACGTGAGTCAGCGTTTTATAATGGAAACAAATGATTCGTCCGAATGAAAATTCGCTGATACCGGACAACGGCAACGTTTACCCTTCTTTTGCGCACCGCACACTCGATCGCTCCCAATGATACTTTATTCAAATCAGTCTGTGCTGCGCCCCGACGATCGGCGGCTTATCCAGTCGTTAAAGAGAGAGATAGAGAGAGAGAGAGAGAGAGAGAGAGAGAGAGAGGAGAGAGAGAGAAGAAGAAGAAGAAGAAGAAGAAAAGGAACGTGCGTGATCATTAAAAGCGCTGATTGAGTGCGCGAAGAGCGATATGAGCCGCCGTTACGAAATGCCGATCAAGGAAACCGCTCGGGGAAAAGAGTCCTTTCCTGGGATCCGGGAGACCTCGAACCGCGATCGCTGGGTTCCCGGTTAGGCGAGGTATTCCATTCGATCGAGGGTGACTCGGTAACAGCAAACCTGGTTCCCCTTCCCCACGGCCTGCTCACCTATTCATTTGGCCGGAGCACCTGCCCCGTTAGACCGTCGGCGAGCAAGGGCAAACAATGGGACACTTAACAACTTACGAATCCAAATGTATTAGAATTTGATAAGCGGCTCTCATGAAATATTCCTTAATCGAGCGGACGTCGATTCGAGTTATACGGATAAAGGATCGCGGAGGAAGGACAATTAGAATCTCGTGGGCAGGGCCGACGTAGCCGATAAAATCGTAATCGTCGAGGGGCGAACGGCGTGAAGGGAACGGGGCCACGCGCCTCCTTCCGCCGCCCTCTCGACACCTCCCCGCCGCCACCAGGCCGTCACCCCGCCACCTCGTAGCACGAGGAAGCGACGCTAGGGCTTTTACGAGGTGCGGCCAGTAAATTCTCGGTGTCGGTGGCCGTTACACGTCCGTCACCGCCCACGGCTGACCCACGTCCCGG
Source organism: Ceratosolen fusciceps (assembly GCA_018883505.1). NCBI lineage: Eukaryota > Metazoa > Arthropoda > Insecta > Hymenoptera > Agaonidae > Ceratosolen > Ceratosolen fusciceps. The sequence continues at coordinate 4,240,079 of RCIC01000004.1, read as the reverse complement.
TGCGTACCGACGAAAGCGCTGTCGATTTCGGTTATTTGCCCGGTTGAGTCCCCCCCCCCTCCTCCAACCCTCTCTCGCTCTCTATCTCTCTATCCCTCTCTGGCCCCTGTCCCGGATTTCCCAATTCGTCGCGTCCGAAATCCGAGCCGGTGGTGGACGTCGACTTTTTCCGATTTTAACGATCTCGTGAGCTCGGACCCGGAGCCCCGATAACGCTCCTACGAGTCGGCGCATACGAATTCCGAGAGCTGAAATTAGCCGGTCCGCAAGGCTTTATGCTCTTTATTTAACGAGCCCGGCACTCGTGTCGCCTCGTTACCGCGATTTCATATTTCCCTTGGAAACGACAATCGGATACAATACACGCGCATGGCCAACGGATAATACGCGCGCTGCACTCGTGTGCGCGCCACGGCCCATTAAACAATCACTTAGGAGTATCTGCCCGATCATTGGCTTTTAATGTTATTCGTGCTTTAAGAGGATGGAAATATAAAAAAAAAAAAAAAAAAAAAAAAAAAAAAAAATCTATTTTTACCGCTCGGGCCAATAATAAAATCAAATACTAAATATATAGATAATAAATCATCGCGGCATTAACATACGCTGCTTTAAGAGGATACATTCGAGCGCATTACATACAAGACGTCGTTCTTTTTATTCTGCAATGTGATTCGACACAATTCCACTTGTAGTTTATTATACAGGCGAGTAAGCGCCCCATCGATTATTATCTATCAAGGACTAGTCCCTACGGCTTTCTCTATTGAATAAATCATGCAAAAATGTACTTTCGACCGTGCGTTATTAACCAATTAATATTAATTAGTGTGCATTATAAAATGCGTGCCTCACACATGCACGCCAACGCAGATATATTTTGTATGATTAACATATATGTACATATACGTACGTGTATAATGAATTCAAGCCAGAAGCCTTGTTAAAACTTTTAAAATATTCATTTTATGTGAAATATGTCGAAAGAGTTAATTATCCTTCAAAGATAAAAATCAATATTGTACTTTTTTATGTATCAGATAAATAATGAGCGGGAATTATTCGCTTCGGTTGGCTTTTCCTATTAAGAATAATTAGATTTATCAATTACCGTAGGAACACGTTCTTTTTTTTAAATTTCAAACATAGTATTACAATACATTGGCATATGAAATTAGTCTAAACCATTGCGTAATTATGCATCTTACATGTGTACGTGCATTTGCATATAGAAACACGGGCGCGGGCACGTATCTCTTGCTCGCTTAGAGAGAGAGAGAGAGAGAGAGAGAGAGAGAGAGAGAGAGAGAGAGAGAGAGAGAGAGAGATGGGGGCTCAGAGAGAAGTGGACAGCTAGATAGATGAATGGATGGATAGAGAAAGCCATAATGTGTACAATAATTACAATAATTTTTTGCCAAGGGAATTAGGAGTGAAAAAGAAGATGAAACGGAAAGCATTTGTGAATAGTCGCGTAAAATTTTGAACAAGAAGGGAGAGCGGTCGGTGCCAAGCAATCGAGTTCTAAATTCTAGTGTTAGTGTCACATCAAAGTTGGCGTTGAAATTTAACTGACCGACACCGGCGTTTGAATTCTGAAAATTTTTCTTCTTCTTTTTTTTTTTTTTTTTTTTTTTCTTTCAAATTCCTCTTTCTAACCGATCAATTGACTCGACTGATGAAAAGAATACGAGGAGAGCTATGCGAGGCCACAGCGAGCGACGCTGCAAAACAAACTCGATGATAAAAATGCTGCTAGAGAGGGAAAGATGGGGGGGGGTATGTGGGGAAGAGGTGGAGGGGGGTCGGTGGAGAGGGGTCGGTGGAGGGTACGAGTGAGAGGGAGCGAATGAATGGGTGGGTTAGAGAGAAGGGGAGGAAGAGAAAAGGCGCGAACTTAATGAAACGAGCGGCAAATGGCCGTTTGGTGAGTGACAGCGGCGGTGACGGCGGTGACGGCGGCGGCATCGGTGACGGTGGTGGCGGTAGACAACATCGCCTGACGTTAGGCTTAAGTAACCTGTGACGGCAACGACGACGACTGCGTCCACGTTCACGACGACGATGTCCACGCTCGCGACGATGCGTTGACGCACGACACGAGCTGCCCGTGGACCACTGGGATCGTATGTACGTAAGAACTGCCGAGGCTATTCTCCGGGCCGTAATGCCAAATAAAAATAACGTCCAGGCGTTATTGAAAATTGACGAGATAATGGGACCATGTCGTCCCTCTCCTTCTCTTCTTTTTAGCCTTGCGATAACTACGAGATCGTTTCTGATCATCGGCGGCGCCAATCGCTCCGATAGCAAGTCCGCGACGACCTACGATCTCCTCCGCTCACTCCGAATCTCATATCTTCAATGATTTTTTGTTGTTTTTTGTTTTTTTGTTTTTTTCTGTTTTGTTTTGTTTTCGACGGCTCTTACAATCTCGTGTCTTTTTCTTTTCCCTTCTTCGTTCTCCCCTTACTTTCTTTCCGCGTACAATCTCGACTGAGCTCGACTTTCATTGTATGCGCTCCGAGAACTTATACCGATTCGCGCCCGTACCCCCTTTAAATCTAGATTAATTGCAATAAAGACTCGTGCTTAATCTTTCCGAATACTGGGCGAGGAATTTATAAAAACAAATTAAAGAAATCAATTGGCAGGGAATGTCAATGACTGCTGCAATCAATGACAGAACGGAGAAAGCAGAATTTCCTCTTTAATAAAGATAGCAGCAGCTGTGTTTATTATTCAATTGGCGCTAATCAGTCAAGCCGTTCTCGAATATCGGCCTTTTTTAAATTCTTCTCTCACTCCTCCTTTTCTTTATTTTTCAAGCGGCATTTAATAATACGAAACCATTACCTCGGGATGCCAAAGTATTTCAATAAAGTGTTTTTTCATGAAAATGAAAGAGAGAAGGGAAAATCTGCTGCCGGTACTACAACAATAACGACAACAAAAACAAAAATAACAATTACTACTACTGCTGCTGCTGCTGCTGCTGCTGCTGCTGCTGATCACACTCGAACAGTAAATAACGAGCTACGCTAATTTCATTACGGGGAAAATGATTGCTTCGTTTGTTAAGGAATGATTATCGCAATGAAAAGTGTCCATAGTAATTATAGCAATCTTTGGAGAATATGACTGCGTAGGTAAAATTGGCTAGACAAATGTTATCTCAAAGGGTGGGGGGTAGAGAGAGAGAGAGGGGGGGGGTAGAGGGGATCTTCCACGTCCCTCCGCGGGACCTCGTTCTTATTGATCGTCGCTCAATTAAAGCGCGTGTGCTAACTTATGCGCATGCAAGAGCTCGGGGAAAGTCAGCTAAACGGAGCAAGAGAGAAGAAACGCGACGCTCGATGCTTTTATAATGTGATGGCAGGACAGAGGGAATATAGACGGCGGAGTCTAATGAATCTTTATGGGATCGTGTCGTGAACTTGTATTCCCTCCGGTGACTGACTCTGAAAGTCCGTTCTTCGCAGTTCTACCCATTGGCGCGCTTCCCCTTGTCGTCCATATCTCCCTCCCTCCCTCCCTCCATCCCTCCCTCCCTCCTTCCCTCCCCCAATGCCCCGCCCTGTGCCGCTACAACCGGACGACGACAAGAACAACGACAAGAACAAGCAACCCGCCCAACTACTTTTTTCATTCGGTAATATTTATTTAAACGTAAATCTGCGCAAGGCGAGTTTCTCATTTACTCGTTTAGACCGGTAACGCGAGCCTATTTTCCGGGCATCCCTTACAAATTTAATTATAATAATTAAATCTCACGAACCGCGCAAACATTTTATTTATACAATTAAATGTTGCCGTAATGCCGGCGCGTCTCCGCAAATGAATTTAAACCTGCCAAGCTCTCGGCTTAATTCTATCCGCAGTAATTGTCTTGGCGAGCTTAGCTGCGGCCATCGCGACCATCGCCCGGAAGGTCATGACGTTAAAGTCCCCGAGGATAGGCTAAGAAGAAGGATCGGCCGCAATTATGGAACCGGCCTCGACCATCATTTTAGCCTCGCAAAATAATAAAGAAAAATACAGCGCTCTCTCTCTCTCTCTCTCTCTCTCTCTCTCTCTTTCTCTCTCTCTCGGACGCTCGGTCTACGCCAATGCGGGACGACATTTCGCTCATTAGGCGAAGAGCGCGAAGGCGCTAGTCCCTCGCCGGCTCGCTTCAACAATATTTCTGACGTGTTTTGAGAGCCCGCGCTGGCCGTGTGTGCGTCTAGTCCGAAGGGTGTGTATTCGAGCTTCAGGCGGGCGGGCGCTCGCTCGCTCGTTCTCTGGACTCCTTCTTACCCTACATCTTGATCGTCATCAGTCCGATCGTCGCGTGATACTGTCATTAGTGAGCCGACTAACGACACGCACTACCCCGCCTCCGAGTGTCCCTCCCTTTACCTCCGACCGCCCTCCCCCGACCGATCCTCGTCCCCGTCCAAGACCACCTCCTGACCCTTGGCCCTCCTCCAGCACCACCTTGTCCTCCTCGACCGGCCGACCGGCCATTGTCTCCCCATCGATCTTGCCAAGGTCGAGGATTTTTTAATTTCTGTTCCCCTTCGAATCTTGGACAACGACGACGACGGCGGCGGCGACAACGACAGAGGCCATCGGCCCGAATATTCTCTTCTCGCAATCACTGCAAGAACGAGAGTCATACGAGACTGTAAAATATCGCCCCTCGGCCATGTGCATTCGAACAAAAAAGAAACTTTGATTGATTCTCGGCCCGAGGAGCGTCGAGCCGCTGATAACGATTGTGGACCGATGCTCTTCTGCTCATTCTCACTACGTAATTACCATTACACCAACACAATCGCGCACCGGCACGTCTACAAAGACGTACAAAGGCTTAGCATTTATTTTTATGAATTTTTTTGAAAGCTCCTCCTCGAGGGAGGAGGACGAAACTCAACGGTAATAATAAAAATGTAGGAGAGCTCGAAGGCTCCGAGGGGGACTGGGGCCTAAATTAATAGGTCCAGCGAATTTAATAGAGAAATAATGACAGATGAAGGTAAGAAGAGGATCGTCGCAGTTTCATTTGGGCTCATTTAATATCGGATGAGAGTGTTTGATGACTTACCAGGATCTGATGAATCCAGACTTGTGGGGACTTGCTGGCTGAGGGGTCCGGGTGTGCCCCCGCTGCCAGGGCTGCGCGCGTCGTCGTTCCCACCGGGTCCGGGGTACGATAGTGACGAGGAAGGTGGCCTCTGTAATAACAAGAAAGAAAAAAAAAACGATTAATAGTCGGTCTTTGGCTAAAGTCACGCCCTTGGGTAGAGCGTGAAGGGCTACGCGGTATATCCGGCACGACGCGAGATTTGTGCAAGTGTGGGGGGGGGGGGGGGGGTGAATCTGTGTATGGGTCGCTGTGTGTATAGGATTAATAATCGTGTAGCGATGGCATCGATGATCAAAGTTCGGCTGCGTATGGAGAAATCTGAAATAACTGGGACGGGGAATTAAAAAAAAAGAAGAAAAAGAAATCATGAAATTGAAGCATGAAAATATTGATTGTCGGTCGAATAGGCTCAAGCGCGACTCTTGAAATAAGAAAGGTGGCTGCGTGCGTGCGTGCGTGCGTGAGAGCGTGCGTAAGAGCGTGCGTGAGAGCGCGTGCGCGAGAGGGGGGAGGGAGGGAGGGAGGGAGGGCGACCTTTGAGCCGGCGCGTCGATAGCGTCGGAGACAAATCAGTAAGTGTATCGCGAGCGCGTTCGTGCACGTAGGCAGTCGCGGTCGGGCGGGGGTGGGAGAAGCGGACGACTAGCGTCGGCCAACAATGACTGACAGGGACTCCCACACGCTGTCATGAGAACTTGTGAGGGCGAGGAGCAATTGTTTCGTCTAATTCTCGCCTATCCACTTGAAATCGTTAGGCCATTGAAATTAGAGATTCGTTAAAGAGCCAGCTCTTTAAGCTCACCCCCGCCTTACCCTGGCCGTCAGATGCCGTTCAATCGGACTCGCTCGCTCTGCACACGACATGCAACAACATCGCCAATCTCGTTGTAAAATCTTAATATTCTAATTAAACGTCTTCGAGCATCGCCCTGTTTATTAGAAAACTTAGCGTACTGCTTTATTAACCTGCTATTAAGTCATGCCAATATTAAGAGATTTGTAACATTATTGAATGCGATAGATCTCGCGGAGATTTATCTAAGGCAATAGCATAAATTTATTATTTCCTTTTCTTCTAATTGCTCGTTCTATGCAATTAATTGTCAACGAGTCGGTCGTCGATAGTGTTAACATTAATTATTTATTCAATCACCCGCATTGATTTATTATATCGAACTTGTGTATTATTAAAATTACTCAGCCGTTGAAATACTTTTTTTTCCATTTTGGTCAGGTAAATAATCGTTAAAATGATTGAGATAAAGTCGTTCTCTCAGAACCGAGCCAAAGGCGCGGCGTTGGTGAGAAACTGGTAAGCCACCAGACTCGAATCCATAAAACTCATATAAATAATAATTTGCTTAACGCATTATCAATTGCATAAAAAGCATCGACACGTTCATCTGGATTTCGATAATGAAATAAAAAATATAACCTGGCTCGCTCGCTCGCTCGCAGGTGCGCAGGTGAGCTGAGGCTCGGTAAGCATATATAATCTACGCTTACGTATCCCGGAAAACAGTGTATAATATTTCAATTTCTGTAATCTAAAAGCATATTTTTACGATCTTATCGGAAGAACATTATTTACCATAACAAAGTTCGTCCTACAAGAAAGCAATAACCTTTTACGAAAGTGCAAAATGCAAATGCGTTTCAGAATAGAGCAATAAATCTTGATAGCAGTAAAAAAAAAAAGAAGAAAGAAAATAATGACAGACGGAGTGTACTGTCATAGCGAAAATGTAGAGCTACGAGGTATTCCATGCCCCCTCCCCACTCACACCCCCACCCCCCTCTCTCTCTCTCTCTCAGTACTTCAAAATGAGCAAGGTCGAGATCTCATTTCTTTTCTTTCTTCTTTAAAAATAATGACCAGAGGACAGCCGGTGCTGAAGAGGCCGGGGCATTGGTAAGACGAAAAAGATGAAGAAGAAGAAGAAGAAGAAGAAGAAGAAGAAAGGAGTTGTAGTACATCTGTAGAGAACGTAGCCGCCCCTTCGACTCCGGCCCTCGGGCCGCGAAGCTCGGCGATCGGACTAATGTCGCGTCGACCTTAATTTGCTTCCCGCGCAGAGCCACACGTCCTACCCGGCCTATCTTCCGTCCCCCGCGACAAATCAAATGGCAACCATCCTCGATCAACCGTGACCCTCTTCCTCCAGGTCGGAGCCAAGACATCGCTACTCCACGGAGAAGTCCTGCGGCACCTCAGCTTCCTAACGACCTCCGGTGATCACCTACTCTCCAATAACTCGATGGACTTACTGATGTCACGTCCTAGTGAACGAGACCTCACTCTCCCCTCATCGCGTTATTACGTGGAGCCATCCGAACCACTGTCAAGAGCAACGAGAGACAGACTGTCAACCGAGGTGTAGAGAGTGTAGAACGAGGGGAGAGTGGAGGAGGGTGTGGGAGAGGAGCAGATAACGGCAGTCTTGGTTATTGGGGTAATAGCCAAAGTTTCATTCCGTTCCATCGACTCTGCAATAGGGAGCCGCGGCCTCGGTTATGTAGGTACGGGGAGTAGCGAGCGGGGGTAAAGACGTTTGACGTTTGATGTTAATTATGGTAACGCGAAGTCGCTCAAGGGCATGCCCTGTACGCTCCCCCAAGCGACCAAGCGGTGCCCTCAATCGATTTGCGCTCGAACGCAGTTTTCGCAGCGGCTGACCTGGCCAGGAGAATCGGGAACCTGGCAGGAGCTAAAGCTACCCGCCGGTGGCTGTACCTGAGCCGAGGAGGGATAATTAAACGGACAGGTACGGGCTTATCGTTTATCCACCGTTAATCACTTGGCTTCCCCTTCCCGCAATCTTCCTCACGTTATAATGAGAAGTCGATGGGCGAGGAGTGACAAGGTGGAGGGAGGCACGGTATCGGCGGGGAAGGTGGCGCACGCCCGCTGTCAACGTCCGCCAAGGAGAACAATAAATAACGAATGCCTGGCGATCGCGCGCCCGCAGAGCCGATAAAGCAGCGGATCGGGCCCGACGCAGAACTCGTGCAGGTTCGAGGGGTAGCCTCGAGTCACCCAATGAGGTGGAGGGGATGAGGGGGCAGAAGCGGGTGGTGAGTGAGGGGACAGAGCGGCCAACGCTTATAGGGAAAGAGTTAATTAATAAATGCCAATGGCTACAGGAAAGATCTCGGCCGCTGATTATCAAAGTCGATGTGTGTGTGTGTGTGTGTGTATGTGTGCGTGCTCGCGCGCGCGCATGTACGTGCGCGTGTGAGTTATGATTGCCAGCGCCTGGAATCTTAATTAAACAAACGGCAGCTAATTGATTAAGCGCTATTTATGAATATAATATTAATATCCAACCCGTTTTTCGATTATTTCATCAATCAGCGACTCGACGTCCGATGCAATCGAGAAGGAAAAGTCGCGAGAAAGGTGGGGTCGGAGGAGCCAAGGCCGAAAATATACAGGGGGAGAAACACCCGCTCGCGAGTCCGCTCCATCGCGTAGAAGAGCATCGAACTCATCGACGCCCGCTTACTGTTCCCGCTAGTTGCATTAATTCAAGAGCCGAACTAGTAACGTAATACCATGTAATTACGTAATTAGCTGCCGGACTTTGGGGCGTCGCCGACCCCTTTATCTCAGCGATACCTAAACCCGGGCAATTAATTTATTGCTTCGGCGAGTAGTGCCGTCCATACTACTTGGAAGCCAAGTACGAAGAGAGAGAGAGAGAGAGAGAGAGAGAGAGAGAGAGAGAGAGAGAGAGAGGCGTGTGTACAAACAAGGTAAAGCTGGGTGAGGATGGGAGAAGGGAGGAGCGAAGGATCGGCGATTCGCGGACTGAGGATACGCGAAGGAGGCCGCGAGAAGTAATTACATTGTAAACACGCTCGTTGCTTCAAGGAGGAGAGAGAGAGAGAGAGGGAGGTTACGGATTTTCCTACCGAGTCCAGCGACCTTCGCCGTCCACCGTGTTTCTCTCTCTCTCTCTCTCTCTTTTTCCTCCTCGTGTAGGACTGCTCCCGCCACTGGCCACCGCTAACGTTGTTGTTGTTGTTGTTGTTGTTGTTGTTGCTGTTCGGTCGACTGACTCGAGGAAGGTATATCTTTTGCGATAAGCGTAAAAAGAGGAAGGCACGAGAGAGCGAGAAGGAACTCGCGCGGGAGATATAGTGGCTGGAATGCACTCTCCTCGCAGCAAAACTAATGACTACGAGCAAAGATACCGATAGATAAGCCAGATTAAACACGCGTCTATTATTAGCAGGGCTATTAACTTGTTTCCTCGCGTTCTTTTTCATTTCAAGTGGCTTTATATTATATCGGAGCCCTTCCACCCGCACCCGTTGACCACCAGCACCACCAGCGCCAGCAGGTCCCGCCCTCCCGTGCCGCTCAATCCCGGAGCCTAGAATATTTTCAAAAATAGGCAAATCCTCTGGAGACGAGCCGATGCTTTTAGCTAATATTTTTAGTACCGAAAGGGCACATCTGCTCCTCTACGAGCCTGACGACTCTTACATAACACATAACCTATAATAAAAAGAGCCGGAGTTTTAGCTCACGGCGCAGAAGTAATATTGACGCCGGTGGAGGGAAAAATCATTATTTTCGGAACGAACGAAAATAATCGCCGAACAAAACAATTAGTTATGAAAACAATTAGTAAATGAATTTTTAAAGCCCCGTCGTTAGAGCGAGCCATCGATGTTACATCGATGTTATTGCCTTCCTGAAATACCTATTTTTAAAGATGAGGAGAATACAGCATAAATAACGAACGAGAATAGAAGAAGAAAGGCCGAGGCGGGGCAAGAAAGGCACGGCGGCCTTGGAGCCTTGAAAACCCGGCTCGGCAGCTAAGACCGGACTCGCTCGGGGACCATAAGTATCCATCCGTCCATCCATCCGTACATGCGCGTACATGGGCGTACATGTTCCTCCGACATGACGGACTGCGGCTTACCCTTACGTCAGTTTCTTACAATCAGATCATCTCGCGCTTTTAACCGATCCCAATAACCCCAATAACCTCCTTCCGCCCGTTCCTACCCTTCCAACAACCTCTGACCCGTTCCATCGGTTCTATTCGTTCCACGCGTTCCGCCGGTGTCCTACGGCACGAGAGAGCAACAGGCCGCCGCGGCCGTTTCGGGCCCAATATACACTCAGGATCGCCGATCTTCGAGGTCCGCGTGGTACGAGACAGCCGATACAAGACTTGAATAATACCCTCCCTCTCCCTCCCCGGCCCGGCTCCGGAGAGCGTAACAAATAACGGCGCTGCCGAGGGCAATTATTACAACGCCGGGCGCTTATAATCGTTCGATTCCATTCGGTTAGGCGTCACTCGAGACCATAAGCCATTCCATGGGGTAGCCAGAGTAATCAATTGTACCGGTCGCGCACTCTTCCCAACGAAAAGTATTCGCGGGTGACAGGAGGAAGGTTATTGTAAAAGGCCGAGGCCGAGGCCGAGGTTACGCCCGCGATATCGGTCATCACCTAGTCGAAGCCTTCCTCGGACTCCTGCTTCCTGGGGCGGGGGAGGGGGGGATGGGAGCTTGATTTTATAACGCAAGGGCAGTTGTGCTTTTATGGAGAGGCATTAAAGGACGTGGACGCGCGTCATGTGCAGATGCTCGTCGAGCACGACTTCGCGTCGAGGCGGATCGTCAGGATCTCGGACCGTTCGTTATTTCCGATTGGGAATATCATCGAGCGCTGAGAGCGAATCCCGCCGGGGCTCGCAGGGGAATAAAAATTCGGACGACGAGGCAAAGAATGAGGTGGGACGGACGGGGTTCACCCGGAGACCTGCGAGCCGGTAATAAAATATGAAATCCGAAGGATTCTCGCCTTTGTCAATAAAGTCGGAGGCGCTGTCCGGGCTCGTCGAGTTCGAAGCCGAGCCCCAGAGGCTTTACGACCACCATCCCCTCACCGCTCGCTAGCCCTAACTCCTAGGCAATTTGAATCGTATTCGCGGTACGGCGGCGGTGGCGGCGGTGGCGGCGGCGACAGCGGCCACTGCGACGACGACGCTGCTGCTGCTGCTGCTGCTGCTGCTGTCTCCAGTACCCACACCCCCCGCCCCCTGCCCCGCCTGCACCTCCTCGACGCGGACGCGCAGTCGATCTACCGACAGACTACCTCCGGGGAAAGCTAAACAGCAGCAGCAGCAGCAGCAGCAGCCGAGCCTCTCCGGGCCCGACGATCTTCACTACGGCTTTCATTAAATTCCTGCAAAATGAAATTTATGAAGTGCTAGCTTCGCATTACGGCTGCAGTTAACTTGATTTAGGACGTATACAAATGGCCGCAATTAGTTTAACAGATAAGGTCAGTTTTTCATAGGCTCGAAAGGTCTGGGGATCTTTCGGGCGGCGGCGTTACCTGCCAGTCCCTCATTAAGATAATCTATCGGATCGTTAAAGGCTCGAGATAAGATAACCGAGGGCTACTTGATGAATAGCCGGGGCATCGATTTTCAGGCCCAGCCTATGATTGCCGATGCTGCAGGGCCCGATGGGCGACCCTGGCTCGACAAGGCTACGGCCGCCCCTGTCCCATCGACGCTCGGCGGATGACGGGGCGCAGGGTTGCTGGACGTGGGCCGGGAGGTGGGGGAGGGGTGGGGGAGGGGTGGCAAACGTCCGGCGAGCCCGGCTAATAAACAAAATGCGGAGGGCGCCCGGGCGCGGAAACGCGGCGGACTAATAGCTCGGCATAAATCAGAGCAGCCGGCTGGTCCACCTCCGCGGCTCGGTACGAGGTGGGGTGAGGGGATGAGGAGGAATTACACGGGATCGATTGAGCGAGTCGTGAGACGCTGCCGATTCGCGAATTTCCGGCCGCGAATTCAACGGGGCCGGGGATAAAAGGGACAAAAGCGCATCATCGTCGCCAGTGATAAATGCCGTGGCAATTACGTATCGACAGCCGAGACGCCATAACGCTCCCAGCCGCTGACCCCCCGTCCCGCGCTGCGGCTCCCGACGCGTCATTTACCCTTCCTACATTTCCAGCGCGCGCTTTCTCGATTTTGCTTTTCACGAGGGACGCACAGCTTTTTCATGCATTTTCCTCTATTATTCTGCCCGTTCGCTGATTCGTTTCCATGTCCGTTTGCCCATTCGTTAGTTCGCTCGTTCCTTTGTTTGTTTGTTTGTTTGTTTGTTTGTTTGTTTGTCTTCCATCCACCCCCACCCCTAGGACGTTACGCCTTTTTGTCGAGGTTCGGCGTCGCTCCGCCAAAAAAAATGAGCTATCGCTCGGCAGATCGAATGTGCCGCTTTCCGTTCGCGCGCATTCTTCTTAATTTTATGAACGACGGCAACCGTTTCACAATAACCCTGTTGTGCGTTTCACCTCCCCCACCCCACCCTCCCGTCCTTCTCACCGCCGAATGTTTTATTCGCAAATTTTTTCGCTCCCTCCTTCATTTCCCGCCGAAGCCACATATGCACCCACACGGAGAGCTCTCCGTCATTAATATTTAAAGGTGCGCGATCCTCCCGGTTATTGATTTCCAAGCTCGGTAGCGCAATAAACGTGACTTTTTCAAAGCAATTTCAAACTGACTACGGCTTTGAGTAAACGGAGTCCGGCAGAAGTGGCCGCTGCGCCCCGGCCAACGGCTCCGGCGTGTCGTACGGGCGAGTAAGCGAGCAACGCTTTATTTTTAGTCAAAAAGCCAAAGCTCTCGAAAATGTCGAACATTCCAGGGATGCGCGGGCGGAAGCGTGTGCGTGTGTAGCCTCTATCTGCCCCCCCCCTCCCCAGTCCAGTGAAAGCAGCGGGTCCAAACGAGGGAGAACGAGAGTCAATGAGTAGAAGGTCAGAGGCCCGAAGATTTTCAGAGGGATCGAGCGAAGAAGAATGGGACCTTGGCCGGGACGGAGCGAATGAGCAAGCGAGCGAGAGAGGTAGAGAGATGCAGAGATCTAGAGAGAGACAGACAGACAGAGAGAGAGAGAGAGAGAGAGACGGAGGTGGGTTCGGCGTTCGGGCCAGCTGATGGATCTAATCAACATTCCTCCCTAATCGTCTCGCGTCTCGTCTCTCCTCTCGAGCTTAGCTACAGTTGCCTTCTCTTTCTCTCGCGCGCTACCTTTTTGCGCCACTTTTTCATACACGCACTACTTTCCATCTTAATTTCTCCATGCGGCTTTCGCTTGCACTCTAAACTTCTTGTCGAATATGTGCTGCTTCTAGTGGAAAGAGGCTCGGTTATTGAACGAGGGAGCGAAAGAGACAGCAGCTTTCGTTTTAATTTAGCCGTCTAATAAATTAGACTCCCCAACGACGAGAGGACGTCTAATCCCTCCCTTCCCCTCACCCTACGCTAACTTTTTCAATGGATTTGCTCTCTAAAAGACCACTCCTAGCTAAGTATATATATATATATATATACAAAAACATACATCTGTGGGTGGAGAGGGGTCGGATATAAGAAACGAGCCAAGACCATAGTAGGGAAATATTTCGAGCCGATCAAGAGGACAATTCTTGGGACAGCAACTTTTACAGCGTCCGTTTGTACATTGCAATTGCGGATAATCTATTTTTACTTGACAGTGGAGACAACGGAGATTCGAAAGAGCATTATCGTGGAGGGTATAGAGAGAAAGAGCCCACGACTTTGAGCTGGAGTCATGATATTCAAATACGGGAGTGGACGATTCGGTATCGCGCGGCGGTGCGGCGGTGCGGCGGTGCGGCGGTGCGGGGGGGAAGACGTTCACACGTGATGCGATAGGGCGCATATCGGAGGTGCGCGCATCAAGTAAAAAAGAGGAACACATCGCCGTCACCCGCATTAACCTGTATCCCTCGCTCAGCCAGCTATCACCTGTGTGCAGCTGGATCGAAGCGCGGGCGCGCGCGCGCGCGCGCATAAATATCGCCATGCATTAGCGTGCGTGCAACGAGCTCTCGAGTGCCTCTCGCGGCCCGAGGTAGCGTTTCGCAATATCAATTCGCCGCCTCGTACCGAGAAAAGCTTTAAAAGCAGACATAGCGTAAAGGAAAGAGAGAAGAGAGAGAGAGAGAGAGAGAGAGAGAGAGAGAAGGAGAGTTGGCAATTATTTCGAATGTCAAATATGTGGTCTAGGTAGAAAGTCTTCTTAAATCGGAGAAGAAGGAGCGAGGACTCGGAGCTCCGCGCCTCTAATTGCTTTTATTAAAGGAGGGTGAGACGAAGAGGCGATGAGAGGAAGTGGACCTTGAGCCCGCGGACCGATATCGCCGGTTAATTAAAGGCAGCAGAGCAAATACGTATTAAGAGACGATGGTAATGACGCGCAGCCGAGTGGCTTCATTTCATCTAAACACCCGGTCGGAGTAATGGGCGGGGAGGGGGCGACGGGTAGGGCAGCCATCGCCACCACCATCGCCATCGCCATCGCCATCGCCATCGCCATCGCCATCCCACCCGCGAGTCTGTAGGGTCGTTCGTTATGACTAAGCGATAGCCGGTCGTCCTGAAGGATCTAACCTCTCGCGGCGCATAAAATAACGCATCGAGGAGAGTCTTTGCGGAGCCCGGACCGATAAGAGTTGCCGGAGGACTCATATCTGTTTGGTAGGGTGGTGGACCCCTCCGCCGGCTAATTGCTTTCCCGTGTCGGATGGGCTCCCCTCTCCCGCGGGATAAGGAGCGCCCGGACCGTCCTCGAAGGCCCCAGCTCTCGTACACGGCCGGCTCCATTAGTCCAGGACGATGACGATTGTGGGACAAAGGGTGGGGAGGGTGAAGGTGGAAGAGGACTTCCTCGCCTATCCGATGACACGTCCCCGGGAACTTTCATCGGTGGGACGGGATTGGGGGGGAGGGGGATCGAGGGTCAAGTTGTATGGAGAGTAGCGTCGAACGGGGCCTATAGATTGCGTTATCAATAATGCAGCCAATGGATCCAAGTATTCTCTGCGAACGAAGCGCGGGTGCCGCGTATGTGGCGAACTGCATAGCCAGAGGAAGGCAGCATCTCTAGTAGGTTCATCGAGGAGGTCAACGTATTACTGAGCGATGAAGCATTTGGTAAACCTTTTATGTGAGCTACGTATGATAAAAGCGTGGCTTTTGCGGTAGAGCACGCGCGAGTGGTGTTGATGTCGGCTAGAGGAATAGTTAGACGGACGAGTGTCGAGGGAACGGGGGACGTGATGAGGAGACAGAGAGAGAGAGAGAGAGAGAGAGAGAGAGAGAGAGAGAGAAGACGCTAACGATTGCCGAGAGGCAACATCTTATCGTGAACTGCAATCGCATTAGCGGACAGTGACGCCCCAGCGCCGTGTGGTTTCATTAGCGAAAAAATAATCGAGGCCTTCGTGGAAGGTTCGGTCGTTATATGCACGAGAAAAGGAAAGAGAGACGAAGGTGGGAGGAAGAGCGAGATGGAGCGAGATGGAGTGAGTGAGAGAGAGAGGGGGGGGGCGGAATTGGCTCAACGTTCGTTCAGTGCACGCGGTATTCTACATGGCAAAGGAAGGAAGAGTAATAGCAAGGATGGAAACGTCAGTCGTTAAAACAACGAACGGTCGCTCTGAGAGAGAGAGAGAGAGAGAGAGAGAGAGAGAGAACGGCTATGCAGTTAAGGGTCCAACGTTGACGGAATCGTTAGGAGACGCGTCCTCGTTACGTTACAGGACCTTTACGTAATAAAAAATATCAAAATTCTCGCCAGAAGAGCGCCGGCGGAGCTTGAGGTAGACGCGCCCAGGAAGAAGGCGAGAGGGAGGGGCAAAGTAAGTAAGGTGAGCCGCTCGTTCGTTATTAAGCCAACTAAAATTTCATCTGCGGAGCGGGCGTGCGGGCGGGGGGGGGAGCTCAAACGGAGCTCATGAGAATGTCGAGCCGCATTCGGAAACAGGCGGCAGGATGTGCCCTTAATCTTTCGGGGGCGAGACGAGGGAGGCTGGCGGGTGTGGGAGCGCGGATCGAAAGAACGCGGCCGAGAAAGTGCCGCGAAAGGCAATAAAAGCATCCGGGTAAGTTGCGCGATCTGTAAATATTCAGAGGTAAGCCATCTTCCTTAAGGAAAGGAAGAAGTCTTACATTATTCGCCGGGAGGGGATGGGGTTATTGGGGTACGTCGCGGGATTTGATGGAGGATCAGCTAGCGTCCCGGCGAGATCCTCGGGGGGATCCGGACGCGCGTAATATTCACCCGCGACTGGCTCCCTCGGCGCGTAGAGCGAGTCTGAGCCCGAGCCCCGGAGCATTCATATTTAATGGCCGAAAGCCGCGGTCCCGATGCAAATTGTTATGAAAGCTTAGTCGTGTGGCCCCATCGCCTCGCATATGGGAATATGCCCGGCCCGGTCGAGTCCCGCGTCTGATAAAAAAAAATATACACGACCTCACGCCTCCGCGCATACGGAGCTCCGGGAAATTCGCGCGATAGTCGAGGCGGCTCCCGCACCCTCCTGCGCCCCCGTCTTCCCCTCGCGCCCTTCGACCCTCCTACGACCCCGCCCCCCCCTTCGCATCACCTCACCTCACCCACCGCCCCACAGCGAGCGAGGCCAGTGCCCGCGTAGCGCGATAAACAATTTCGGTAAAGTGCTCCTCCCTCCCCGCCCGCCTATCCCCACTGGGACTTTAGAAAGGCTCCGGGAGCCACGACCTCTGCGACTGACTCTCGGATGGCCATTTTTATTGAAACCGGGCTGGTCATAATACTGAGACGCCGCGCGCTCTCACCCCCCCCCCTCCGAGTACGTAATTACACCGACCGAGCCGACCGAGCGTTTTTATGAATTTGCACGTGATTTCCGAGCTAAGGAGCTCATAATACTATTACTACCGTTCCCGCTGGTGTTGCTGCTCGCGCTGGTGCTGGTGCTGGTGCTGGTGCTGGTGCTGGTGCTGGTGCTCGCGCTGGTGCTACCACTACCGACCGCGACTGTATACTTAACTCCCGAGCGAGGGAGCGAGCAAAAAGAATTAGGTTCCAATTTAAAAAAAAAAAAAAGGCCTCGGTTATCTATTTACATGTAAATTAAGGAAGGTCGATCGGCCCGAGCTCCGAATAAAAAGCAAGTCGGAGGCAAAGGAGCGGCTGGGGGTAAATAAGGGGCCGGGGTGGGGGCGGGGGGAGGGAGGCAGGACTGACTGGCAAACGGCGCAAATAGTGAGTCCGTTGAAATTACGCTGTCAACGTCGGAGGTAATTCCGCAAAATAAACAAGTTCACCGGATTTCTCCGCGTATCGACTGAAAGGAGGGGGAAAAAAAAAATACCTCCTTCGGCCTAAAGAGAGAAGGAAGAAAAAGAATAAAGAAGAATTAATCTCTGTTGTGGCTCTGGGCGGCGGTAAAAAGCTCGCGGCTCCTCCCTACCGCACCTCTGCCCGGCCAACATCATCGCGCTTCCGAGCTAATTGTCTAGACAGCACCGATCGAGCCCTGGGCTCTGACGTCAGATCCAGAGACGAAACCCTCCGTTTCCTCTCTCTCTCTCTCTCTCTCTCTCTCTCTCTCTCTCTCTCTATGTGTATCAATCTATCTATCTCTCTCGCTCCGTGTCTGGCAGACGCACATGCGCACGCACAGGCGGGCCGAGATTATTCCTTGCCCGGGGCTGCGGCGAGATTTTCCGAAGCGGGCGCGCACGTTATTAAGGGCACGAGAAGGAGAAAGATATCGGGAATACGTCGTAATTAGCGAGTAGGCCGTGTCTCGAGATATCGGCTGACATTCGCGCGATTTCCCGCTCACTCAGCCTCCTCCACGCCACCCCCCTCCCCTCCCGAGCGCCGTTGTTCCTTATCATCGGCGGACTCGTAATGAGGTATGGAAATGGACTGGGCATCGCACGATAATAATAACGCGTACGATGATCGAGTGCCTCGCACTCTTTCCCTACCGAGGAGCGACCCCCGACCCCCGACCGCCGTCTATCTTTCTATCGCTCATGGTTCCCTATCCCCTGCCTTCTACGAGCATCTCTATAGAAATTCGTTGTGCTCGCTATTTTTTTCCCTTATCTCTCCGAGTCTTTCCCATTTATCGCTTACGCGCCACACATCTAAGCCTGCATTATAAGCTCGGGCGGTCGGCTGGCACACAGCTGATTTTCCACACTCGCGAACGATTCTCCTTCGCTTACGCCTTTCCCTCCTTACTCTTATCGCCGGCCTCGTGCGCCATCCGGTCCTACGAGTCCCAAGACTATATTGCAATATATATTGGCCGTACAAGTGGACGATGAGGCGTCATTGGCATTGCCTGGAACATATATTCCCTCGTGATCCCTTTGTCAGCGACTGTTCTTTAACCTCCCTCTTTAATTTATTCAAATAAATTGACTTCCGTCCGCTCAGTGTGTGCGAGTATCGGGTTACTAATTGCGCGCTCGGCTGAAAAGGAAAGTGCGCCAGTGATTCGTAAAAGCTGAAGTTGATTAAAAAATAATGTCCGTAAGCGGATTGGCGCGTGCGCGTGTAAATTACGAGTTATAAAGTAAATTGCTCGTTGTATCTGCTTTCGGTATTGCGTATTTCCTAAGAAATCCATCGTCAGCCATTACGGCTATTTTGGGTTATTGGGTCCGAGGCCGCGTTAATAACGCCTTGGCGTTATTGGGGTTAATGGGGTTATTGGGAGGACCGTTTTTTCGTGTACTTAGAGTATCGTTTGTGAATTATCTAATTTCTCGCGGGACTTTTCACTAGAATATTGCAGCGGACGCGTCTTGCCGTTCCCTCGCTAACTCTAGAACCCTCGGCCTAGTTCGGCTCGAGTCGCCGAGCTCGGGTCGCAAGTCACCTCGGCGAGTTACCTTTTGAATGAACGGTCACGTGTTGCGAGGGTCTTACGCGAAGGCGCGCTCATTGCCGGCAACGACTATTTTCGTCCCTCGCCATGTGGAGTCGGCGTCGGTGGCGGTGGCGTCGGAGACGATGATTAACGACGGCGCTCGTCGTGGCCTCGCCACGCAGATCAAGTCCGAAACACGGAATCATCGTCACCGAGCACGAAACACGAAAGCCTTCAAATTAACTGCTTCACGCGCGCTTTGCGCCTCGCGGGACGCTCAATTAATTTTCCTGCCAGGCAAAAACAACGAGGAAATGCCGAACGGGAAGCGACCGGGGCCGGAGCGATCCTGGCATTGCCGACGGCTCCGTCGGCCCCGAAGAGTCGGCGGCTCGTCCGGGCCATGTCAGCTCGAAAAATCAATAGAGCAGTGGTGCACTTCTCGGCAGAAAAGAGCAAGGCTGCCGCGCGTCACTCTGGAACATTACCCTTAAACAGAGGTAGGAGGGAGGAATACAGTAGCGAAAGAGGACGTGACGTGGAGTACGGAAGCGGCGCTCGCTCGCCTCCTGTCCACGAGCTTCTGTCATTTTAAACACGCGACGAATGGGGACTTGTGAGACTTGTGAGACCTACGTATACCGAGAAGAAACTTTCCGACTCCCCCCCCCCTCCCCAAGCCACTCTTTACTCTTCCGACCCTCTAGCCCATTAACCATTAACGACCAAGTCGATTACGCTTCCATTATTGGAAATAGGTAATGAAGAAAGGGGGTAGGGGGGGTAGGTGGGGTAGGGTGGGGGAGGGGGTGGATAGGTTAGTAAAAGGAAGAAATTTTCACGCGTCTGGCCGTGCTTTTTTTTTTTTTTTATCACGGAGGTAAGAGGCGCCGAATGCAGCCGCGAAATCGGGAGAATCGCGGGGGGATTAGCTTTACGGGGATAATTACGGGAGTGGCGGGCCTAATTAAAGGCGAGGGCGATCCTCTCGCGAGCCTCTCTTCGCTCCGGCGCCGAGATAACTACGCTTATGCGAGGACGTGTATTCCCACTCGGCGAGCTACATTACCGAGAGAGAGAGAGAGAGAGAGAGAGAGAGAGAGCTCCCGAGATTTAAGAGCTCGGCTCCCCCGCCCCACCGACTACCACCGACTACTCTCGGTAAAAAGTCATTTTTATCAAGCCTTAAATTTCGCCGAGTGGAAAAGGCTGCTAATGCTAATGCGGCTCCAGTAAATTTTATGCCCCAATTAAAGCAGGATTCATCAGATAGTCTCCTCCTCATCTTCGTCATTAACTCCAGTGAAATTATCATTTTATCAAGACACTTTGGGGACTCTTTTCTTTTTCATCCACGGGACCCTTATCACGTTAAACGCCTTACTTATTGTTTTCATTAGCGCTCTCTCTCTCTCTCTCTCTCTCTCTCACACACACACACACACACACACTTAAATTTCCCTGGATAACAACATTCCGAGCCCCAGCCGAGTACGGAATAATCCGACCGACCCTCCCCCTACTCTTTCATCGAGCGAGCTTTTAGCCCGTTTATGTAAAATAATTTCAGTCAATTAAACGCTTCGTCAGGGATGCAGTAGCCCCCGGAGCCGGGTAACTACCTACAGGGAAATGCTCGTAGAGACGATTATCGAAAGCTTTTCAACGTCACGTTTGACCGCGAGTCCCTCCCCCGGCGCCGTTAGGGGCCCTGGGTGTTGGCGGGCCCGAAGACGCTGAAGGGGCTGGGCGGAATCGACGGCGGAGGCGCGTACGAAAAAAGAATAAAGAGCCGCGTGCCGATTCAGAAGTGCCCTGAAAGGTTTGAGGCGAATCGAGCGGTGACGATTACCGAATGACGCGTGAGTAATATAAAGCAACGACGACGGCGAGGGCCGTAAATACCGTGGGCCAGGTATCGAGGCGCTTTCGCAGACCAGATGCCGCTCGGGCCTCTATGCCCAACGGAACTTTATGGACGATGCGCGACGGGGGCATCGAGGCTTTAATGGCGGACTCTACCCTTCGAGGAATTTAACCTCGAGCCGGAGTCTTGCGGCACTCGCGCATCGTCAGTCGAAAACGTTCCTTGGCTAACCCCCTTTAACCCCTCGATCCCTCTCGATCCCAATGATAATGTCGATGCACGCTCGGAGCGGGCAAAGTTTCGTGAGGGGCCGGCACTCTGGGCTACGTTATCGCCAATACTGACATCATCCAGCCACCCGTGACGTGCTGACCCGTTAACGTTAACCGGTTAGCTTCGCCGAGTTCTGAGTCGCGGGACTAAGCTACTAAGCCGAGGACGGAGTCGCGCTACTCTACCGCAGCTCGGCTGATCCGCTGGCAAACACGTAGAGCGGCTAATAGCGTCTTCCGCTGGACGGACATTCGTCTGCGACACCTCCTGCCCCGGTTATTAATCCGACGGGCGTAATAACCCAGTGACCCCGTGCTCGCTCTGAGGGCCCGGTGATAAATGCGGCACGTGCGAGCGAGAGGGCTATATGCGGGGGGAGACGCGCAGCCAGACACTCGAGCGGATGTGTCGAGTGACGGGGCTTCCGGTTATTGAGCCTCGCGTCTGGAAGCCGGGGAGGCCAGCGTCATCGGGATCTACGGAGCGGCACCTGGGACTAGGCCGGCCGGCTCCCTCACCCGTCTCGAAAGAATTTTTTGAAAAAGCTCGGGCCGACGCCTCTGAAGCTATTCCCAAGAGCGCTAAATGAATATTTACGCGAATGCCTTCGTGATCTGAATAATACGCCCGTTAGAAAACTATATTTTCCCTTTGACGCGCATCCAGTGTCACCCTGACTTCCTTGTACCCTCATAAGGCATTCTTGTCCATATTGATGAAAATTTTGTGGAGACTGCGCGATAACGCTATTATCCTTCGTTGGCTCTCTCTCTCTCTCTCTCTCTCTCACTCACTCACTCACTCACTCACTCACTCACTCAGTCACTCGGGGACGAAAAATTCGTCAAGTTTACCTGAATTCCTCCTTCAGAGTCGTTGTTTTCGTAGCGATAGAGGGTGGGAATAGGAAAAAAAGCGGATGTATCGATTGTGGGAGCGAGGGAATGGCCTTGGGAGAGAGATTCGCCTTCGACCAATAATGGCTTATTAAATAACGGAGAAATAGCCGATATAAATCAGTGATTGCGATATTTAGCAAATTAAACCGAGGCAGACATCATTTCGTCTCATTTCTCCGAGCTTATCTAAATTATGATCTGGATGGCGCGCAAGAGCCTACGATCTATCAACAAATCCTCGGGCGTCTATTGAAAAATGATCCAGGACGACCGTGGATCTGTAGGAGTGAGAGGGCTCGGCGCAGTGCGTGTGAAAATCTAATTAAAAGCGTAATGGCTAACACGCCACGGACATCAATTAGAGCAATGAGGATCCGTAGCTCTGGCTTGTGCGTATACACTTTTAGAAGTAGCCGGTCATAAATCCGTATGCGTATAGAGGCTGCTCCCGAGGTAAGCGCTAATATTGCGTCCCCGCACGTAAGGCGCGGAAGGCGCGGAGGGTGCGGAAGGTGCGGAAGGTGCGGAAGGTAGGAGCAGCGGCGCTCGTCCGTCCATAAGTAAGGAAAGCATCCGAGCTCCGAGTGAAAGTAATTTAACGAACTCGTTAGTGCTTTTACCCTATTGTATGCTCTTTTGCAGTTCGTGCCATCCATTGAGGGAGGGACGAGGGGTTTCGCTGATTAAGATCTGATTAAATAAATGTACGAAGGACCTTCCTGAGAACGCAAGTCGCACTAGTTCAAATGCTAGAGTATCGGGTGGAGAGAAGCGTGGGTGAGTGAAAGATAAATAAACAAACAAATAAACAAATAAACAAATAAATGAAAAAACAAATAAATAAATGATTAGTTAAATAAAGGAAGGAGGGGATAGCGATAGATAGAGTGTGGCGAGCGGTGGTGGGGTTGGGGGGGAGCGCGGGCGATTGCCAGAGCTAAAGAGCCACTTAGGTTCGCCAACATTGTTGCCGCTTATTTCATTGGAGATAAACTGCTCTTGATCACACGCTATTGCCGGAGATTATGGTCCAGGGGCTAAAGAAAGATTCAGCGGTTGGTGCGGGCGAGGCCTGCATTCGAGTTAATAATCTCGCGCACTCGTCGTTTCATATTCCTTTAGCGATGATGCAATGGCTCGATGGCCCTCGAGCGCGCGCGTCTAGAAAGGCGGGAGGTTGGGAGGGAGGGAGGGAGGGAGGGAGGGCGGGCTTTCTTAATCGACCTTTGGTACGCTCGCGAGATGAACGGCCCTGACGGCCCTGACACGGCCCTGACACGGTCCTGACCCGGTCCTGACACGGCCCCGACGTCGATGCGTTAAAAATAGTCGATCGAGGCGCGGCGAGGGGGATGACGAAGGGCGGGAGGGAGGAACCGGCGATCTCGGGTCGCGGCTCGAACGGGTACGCGAGTCGCAAGCGAAAATTCGAGGCGAAGAGCCGAGGGATCGGTTGACATTACGAATGACAGATCGCGGGACCGCGAGCGCCTCTCATGCAAAGCGAATTTATTTATAAGAATTCGGCTCACGTTTAAGCGACCATGTCGTGCAATTGAAAATCGTGTCGGAGCAGGAGGCTCGCGTGAGTTACGCAAGTACACGTAATGCCCAGATGACACACTCGATTGGCAGCGCGGCAGAGGTGACGGGGCCAGCGCAGGCGTGGTAGGAGGAGAAAATGAGCGACCGGGAGGGAGGCACAGCCGAGGGGCCGGGCTCATTAAAAATTAAAGGTGGAGGAGCATTGAAGGAAATGCACGAATCCGTGCCCCTCCTCCCTCTTCTCGTCCGTACTTCCATCGATCGATCCTCGTTACGATCCGAGGCGCTATTGCTTTCCCGGGCGTCGCTCACCCGGGCCAGAATGGCTTACGCGGACACGTGTCAGAGACAAGCACGAAATTAAAGGAAACAAAGAGAGTACTGGGAGAGCCGGCCTCTCCTTTCTCTCTCTCTCTCTCTCTCTCTCTCTCTCTCTCTCTCTCTCTCTCTATCTATCTATCTATCTATCTATCTATCTATCTATCTATCTATCTATCTATCGAGGGTAATCGATGGTCGTGGGCAGGGGGAGGCCGGCCTCCCTCGTTATCTGGCGACCTTGGATGAGCTAACGCGAGAGGGTTGTTGCGCCACGGCTGCTCCTTCCTCGCCGTACCGTCAAGAGGGAGGAAGACGCGTGACACGCGGCATTGGCCATACGGTAAACGGCCAAGGCGGCTCAGTTTTTTTTTTTTTTTTTTTTTTTTTCCTTTCTTCTCTCTACCCCCTCCCTTGAGCTGACCCGTGTTTGCGTTTCTACCAAAGCGTAACCGCTCGCTTCCGGCCGCTTTTCCAGGTCGCAATTCGGAAATGCATTTTTAACGCCGCCAGTGACAACTGGCGTTTATTTGGGGGCCGAGGGGGCGAGAGTCGGGCACGCGAGGGAGTCTCGCCGCTTAGGGAATCGGACCGTGGCAAGGTGGGCCTGTCTACCTAGTGAAAGGGATACGGGAGCCAGGGGCTTTAAAAAAAAGTTTAAATCTTGGGCGTAGGGGGTGGGGGAGGTGGGGTGGGAGAGCGGAGAGTACGCGTCACCGTATGCATGTTGTTGCCGTTGCTGCTGCTACTTAATAAGTATTAAAATCGTGCTTAGCCGTTACGGTCGTGGTTAGCATTTATTCTCGTTGCACGTAATAAAGGGCGAGTAGGGACGGGGGATCGGTTTGGCTTGCCGTTAACGTAGAGGCATTTATGGCTTCTCGAGCACCGGCAGGCCGTATTAGTAGAGATACCAAGCCAATGGAGCACTCGAGATAGGCTAGGATCTTCGGGCCTCGCGACTCCCACGCAGCTGGTAAGAGCGGCGAAGAGGCTGGCTCGGCGGTTGGTTACGCGCTCGTACGATGCCTCGGCATTTGCATACTCTAATGAATACGTTAGTTAAATAAATTTAAGAAAACGCCTCGTAGGATCGGGCGAGGGGAGGACCGAGGCCGCCGGCCGCCGGCCGCCGGCCGTCGACCACCAGCTCTCGAAGCAGTCAGTCACTTTAGTTGGCTATGGGGCCTCGGTGGGTGGATGGGGTGGCGGGGGTGGAGGGAGGTGAAGGGGGATTAGGGGGGAGGAGCGAGCGAGCGAGCAACAGGAATCCGAGGGGCCATTTTGAAGCGAGCGGGAGCCTGTTATTATTGTAATTGCCGCGCGTGTAAAACCGCTTGTGGAAAACGAGCTTAATACGACGTGTGTGCGAGCGGACAAGCGCACGCATGGCGCACGCAACGCGCACGCGGAAGTAGCCCGGGCTCCGTCCGCGCATCCCCGGTGCTTTTTCCCCGGCTGTCAAGGAGGCGGCCCATGGACAGGCCAAAGAACTCCGAACCAAAGAAGTACCCAATAAACCTCGGATGGGAGGAGGAGGAAGCCCTTTCTAATTTGCGCGGGTACTCGCGCCGCCTTTTTGCCTCGTCTCGCATATTATGCATACAGCAATCGATTATCTTTCATTTTCCCTTTTTCGGACCCGAGCTCCTCCGACCTCGGCGAAACGCCCGGCCGCTTAATTATCCTCGCGCTCTGGCATTATTGAATTTGGCCGTGTCACGTCGCACGCGAATCCTCGTCTCGAGCGCGGTATCCGCGCCACGATCCACGTAAATCGGAAAATCATGTACCAATGATGCCTGCTCCGATCCCCGAAGCCTCCTTGACGCGTCCCCTGCACATTAGCTTTAATAACAACAACAACAACGGCGACAATAACAACAACAACAACAACAACAACAACAACAATAATAATAGCAAAAGAAAGAAAGAAGAGAAACAAACCAAAATTAATTCGCTAGCGAGCGAGAGCGAGAGCGAGAGAGAGAGAGAGAGAGAGGGAGAGGGAGAGCGAGGTAGTGGGAGGGGAGTCGATTAAGCTCGAGCGAAAGCGACGGTAATGCGATGCGTGATTAAAAATGCCGACGCAGAAATGCCAAGCTCGCCGATGATTAAGGAGAAAATGGCGAGGCCGAGGTAATTTGCCGCGGCGGGGGGGGGGCGCAAAAAGGCAGAGGAGGGCCGCAATTAGCATACGTGCCAGCGCCTTCCGCTAAGCTAATCAGCACCATTAAGCAGAGGTTGCGACTTTTCCGAAGCGGCTATAAAGACCTTCGTGTATGCCGGCCAAGAGAATTTTTCTAGTGCCGGGGCCTGAGGGACGGGAGCGGCAGTCGGCGCTCTCCGCTGATTGCGCAGGGGACAGACGCGCGGCTCGCGTGCCTATCTCTCTCTCTCTCTCTCTCTCTCTCTCTCTCCCTCCTTCTCCTTATGTTGGAACGCAGCTTGTTTGTTTAACGAGGGTTGCGCATCACGACGAGGTGATTTCAGGGCCTTTTTTCAAGAAAGAGTACCCGCTGAAGAGACGGCGCTGGTTACGACGGGGGCGGGAAGGGAGCCGGGGCAGCGACAGACGTACAGAACCTAGTCGCCGAGGAGCGATTCCATATGTCCGGACAGAAAAGTAACGGAGGTCCTTGGCTCTCCTCTCCTTCCTCCTCTTAACGAGACCGGCTCAACTTTTGCCTCTTCCCCCCCTCCTCCTCCTGCTTCTCCTCCTCTTCTTTGTCTATGCCCCCATGCGCTCTCTCTCTCTCTCTCTCTCTCCTATACATACTCATAGTCTGAGACTCGCTAGGCCCCCTCCTCTGCCCCACCTTGCTTTTTTGACCTTCTACGAGCCTACAGCTGCTTCGAAAAGCTCTCTTCCTTTCTTTCGCTCTCTCCCTCCAAAGTGCGTATGCCCTTTTTCTCCCTTTCTACTTCTTTCCCCGAGCGAACCCCAACAACTAACTTTTCTGGGACTAACGAACCATTGCTCATTGCCACTTAATAGTTCTCTATAAGGCTACATATTATTTTTCTATTACCACTTGGCTTCTGTGTACGTTATGTACAGGAAATGATTCCTTCATACAGAAACGATTCTTCAGAGAATTCTATCGCATTGTCCGGAACGTTCTGGTCCACCATTATGTTCCAGTAAAGCCTTCGCTTTGTAAAGTCACATCCATATATACGTAAACAACAGATCCGCGTGCATTGGCAGAGTAAAGTTTAAGAAAGAATGTCTAAAATGTCCCAAACTTATTCAGGCGTACGTGAGCCAAGTATGCGTATGCGCGTAGCCCGGCTTTGGTAAGGACACGAAGACCTTAAGGAAAAAGGCGCACAGGGACGTAAGTACATCCGCGGCGATCTGTTGAGCGTTCACCGGCACGGCATTAGATAGCTTGTTTACTAAAAACAGAGATTTTTTTGAAAATGAGGAGCCCGCCCGGCCGGGAGACATTCTTAATGCGCCATGCACGTTTCATCTTGAGCTTCGTACCGCCTTATAAGTGTGCCGGGATTTATTTGTACGTTTTCTTTTTATCTCCCCCCCCCCTGCCAGGAGGATGTTTAAGATGTTCCCGTTTGTGCGCGTCTCCTGCTTGGCCCGCCTCGACTACTCGTGAAGTAAGCCTTTCGAGATATAGCATTTATTCGGAGATTAAATAACTTTATGTCCGGCCATTAAGCATTTAGTAAGGAAACAAAGTATGGCTTTAATTTTATCACTGCTAATACGGGAAGATACGTAGGGGGGGGGGGAAGGATCGAGGGCTGCGTTATAACGCCAAGGGAAATTTATCTCCAGCATAAATTACGCCAACTGATTGATTCCGCTCATTTTTACTAAACGCCAACTATTAAATTTAAAAAAGACTGGACAGGGCAGGACTCGCGCCGAGGCTTCGAGAATCATGCCACGCAATTAAATACGCCAGAGCCGTCGCTCTCATCGACACTGCTTTCTTACTTTATTATTCGAATAATTACGATTGGCCTGGAAATCATCCATCGGCCCGATTCTCAAAGCCTTCGAGAGCCCTGCCCCCGCTCCCCCAGTGAGTAATGAGGCTCTTGCGCAACGCTCGTTATCTCGCGCCCGCGCACTCTCCGAGCCCCAATAACCCCATCTCCCACTCCGCATCCCTCTCGCCCTCCTTTGGATCGGGACGCAAACACCTCGTTACATACGGACATACATAATCCTGGATAAGTTTGGATCCGTTCCATATGGTTCCACATGGTTCCATATGCTCCAGCACTGAATCCAGCTGAATCACGCGCAGCGAGGAATGTCGTCACCTATGTCGTTACGAGCGCATTTTCTTAATGTGACCACGAGCCCCCCCCCCCCCCACCACCCATCCCTGCCCCGTCACCCCCGTCACCCAAATAACCTCGACAACGCGACTACATCGAGTCGTCGCCTCCGCTTCGATTTCGAGCCAATGATTCACGCTACGAGTGCCGATCGCTCCCTCCCATCCAACAGCCCAGCGGATCGACCTGTCGAATAGAAATAATCGCTAGATTTCTCGATCCAGATCAAGAGGACGACGAGCTCGACCATCGATATTTTCGACTGCGCGTAATTCGTCTTGCCCGTCAAAGTACTTTTTTATTCCGTCCGCGATTCTGACGTTTTTCAAGCCATTGTCGATCCTCGGCCGGTACTCGGTACTCGGTACTCGGTACTCCGTACACGGTACTCTGTACATGCGCACGGCCTTTACAAATCCTTTACCAAACTACGGAAGAAGGGCAGAAGGCAAATTGCTCTTTAGAAAGAAATTGACATCCGAGCGTTTATGCAAACGCCCCACCCCCGTCGCATCGAACAAGTTTTACTGCTGAAGCTTTTGCTTCGAGCGATACCCAGGGCGCGCCGTTCCGTGGTTCTCCTGCGGTTCTAATGCTGGATCGCGCTTTCGGGCTCGAAGCTCCGAGCTCAGACAGACAGACCGTGATCTCGTAGATCGAGGGGACACGTGCTTATTAAAATGGAAAAAAGTGTCAGTCCGAGGAATAGCGGAGTGATGGGAGAACCAAAAACACTTTATATATATATATATATATATATATGTATATATATATACACATATATAATGGAGAAAGAGGGCTCGATTCGTTTACGAGCGGCACGTGCACGAAATTCCTCATACACCTGTCCGGCTTGTAAATGTTTACAGCACGCTGTAAACTCAAATTGATTTGTCGCATTAGCATGAGGAGGAGGAGGAGGAGGAGGAGGTAGCGGGGACTGTCGGAGTTCGGCGTCAGGGGAGAAGAGATCGAGACCCGTACGAACTAAACTACGCTCATCCCTCTTGAATTCCCGCATTTTTTTTACCCGATTTAATCGCTCGCCATGTCGCACTTTGTACCCCGAAAGATCAAGAAGGAGGAGGACGGACTCGGGGTTCGGGGCTCAGGGTTCGGGGCTCAGGGTTCGGAACTCGAATTGGCCGAAACTTTTATGACGGCTCACCTCGGCCAGCCCTCACTTTCTATTCCGTTATAACGTAGGAGTTGTTGTCTTGCTTAAACCCTCGAGGATCCTGGGAGGACAATATAATATCTTTATTCGGCTCGGATCGAGAACGAGGCTCGAAACAGCGCTGACATAAATTCCTCGTCCTTGCAAAAAATCAAGAATCTCTTCTAATTCTCGGATCTTCGTTAGGAATTGCCGCGAGTGTGACTTCTTCGAACTCTGCTCTGCTTCTATCGAATTGATTGACGTCCGTTTTGCAATACCTATATAGCGGATACGTATACGTGTAAGTATCCGCTAACGGCCACTCCAGCACACAAAGAAATTCTTTGGCACTAGCCGCAAAAAGTTGTATATACACGTAATACACGTATACGTGCAGAGTGGATGCAACCTTCTCTCGCGGCAGAGTATGCGCACTACTACAGCTCGACTAAAAGTCTGATACATTATTTAAAACGGGGCTTTACGTCCTAAAGGAAATAAAGAAGAAATGTCTTGGTTTTCATTGCGTAGCATGCACGTGAATCGTTAAGGAAGGACGCCTGGTTGGGTGAGGGGGGGGGGAAGTCGGATGGGTCGGAGGGGATAGGGGACTTAACAGTCCACGGGTTAAAATTTCTCCAAGGGCTATATTTCTTTAACTGCTCGCGGATAATCTTCGTTAAAAGGGAAAGAATACATGTCGAGTGGTCGGGGTGTCTATCGGGAGGTTAACTTTAGTGCGGAAAGAGGAACTGATGAGACAAAGTACCCTCGCGATGGATACTTAAGCGTATCGTGCCGGCTGAACTCGTTACTTATGTACTCCCATCCCATCCCATCCCATTCCCATTCCCATTCCCATTCCCATTCCCAATCCGTCGATCGACAAATTCATCGGTGTAATTAGTCCCGGAGAGGAGCTGGGGTTGGAGGAAGGAGGCGAAGAAAGACTTTACCGTCACATTTCTCGCCATGAGTTTAACAGTTAAAAAGGGATAAACGCCGGGTGAATTAAGAGACACCTTACGATTATACGTTCTCGAGTCGGTATTACAGTAGCGATTTATACAGAGAAAACTGCATCGCTTAACGAGATTTTAATGAATGCCCGACCACCTGCCACAACGATCGCCCTAACAAAGTCCAATGCTTCTTCTCCGAGGAATCTCCTTAATTTCGATTACTCTCTTGCGCGGTCGAGCCTTTGATAATCCACTCCCTCCTCTGCCTCTGCCTACCCGCCCCACACCCTATCCCGTCGCCCGCTCCTCAACCCGCCCCGGGCGACGACCCACTCGGCGAATTACACCGATTTTATTCGAACGATTGCAATTAGCCTCGGAAAGGATCACCTCCGCATTAATTACCGGCAACGAGCGCACGCAGTGCCTTGATTTTGTTAATCCGCGCGGGCACATAATGCACCTACGCCAATCTTAACATACCTATATAACGCATACGCTTATAATGAATATTAAAAGTTGGAGGGAATTGCAGCTCGAAGCTCGTAGATCTTAATAGGATATTTAAATTTCATAATGCCTTCTCGCGAATCCGAGTTTTTCTACGACGTTGCGTGCGTGCCCCTCGCCGCCTTTATCCCTCGCTTTTGCTTATTAATCATGAGATATTCTAAGCGCAACCGACCTCTCTAATTCCAATATTTGTGCCTGTGTGAAGTTTATAATAGATACGGCGGATCGATCGGCCAACGGCAATTATCATTTAATTAAAATGGTGCAGAAGCAGTGCGCTAGTGCGCATAATTGAGTTGTGAGTGCCTTTTTCGTCTCTCTCTCTCTCTCTCTCTCTCTCTCTCTCTGTCTCTCTCGCGAGCGCTCGCACGCGCGTTACTCGTTGATGTATCGGATAACGCATTAACAATCCGTTGAAAAGCTGCTCGTGTTTGCCTTTTCCTATTTCTTCTTCTAGTTTTTCAGCCGAGACTCGTCCTTGAGAGGCCACATGTCTGCGGACCGACTTGTAGCGGCTTCAGGCTAATCCGAATATCCTGGAGGACGCGCGAGCCCCTCGCTCGGTCGTCCGCACACTAGGAATAATGGAATAGAGCGGACTCGGCTCGGGCTAAGGTCGCCGAAGGTGTGCGTACGAGGAGCGTACGAGGAGCGTACGAGGAGCGGCCGAGCCCGTAAAATCCAAGGAGCGAGCACTTGTGGACATACGCGGCCCAGACGCGCAACATTCCTTCAACGTAATCGCTCGAGACGAATGGGCACAACGAGTCTAATTAACTTTCCCGTCCGGAGCGCCACCGCTAATCCTGCTCACAATGACGAATCGCGTTAGTTCTAATCGGGTTTCGGCCGCTCCAAGGAAAACGAGCGCCTTTTCCACGCACGCCGTAAGGCCGCTCTCTCTCTCTCTCTCTCTCTCTCTCTCTCTCTCTCTCTCTCCCACCCCGACGCCGGGAAAAAGGGCGATTCGCCCTAAAACGTGGCCACGTGGTCACGTGATGTGTCTCCACGTCGGTACGAGGAGTAACGCTCGCTCGGCCTCAGTTCTCGAGCTCCGAGGCCGTTATTCTCGAATTACGTGCCATTTGATTTAGATCTATTTTAACGAGCGACTTATATTTTGTCTTTATGTCTCGCGCGTAACCGTATTTACCCAGTTTATCATGGAATCTACGCGTGACTTTTATTTCGGCAAGCTATGCCCATTAAAAGCTTATCTATTCCTCCCCATGCTAATAATTCGTATACGTGGATGAGTTCGTTCTCGGCTCTGGAAAAATATTAATTATCCCTTTCATTAAATTCTCGCAGATTAACCTGGCCATTAGCGACTTTCGAAATTGAGACGTTAAGGATACAGTTTCTCGCAAATCATTATAGCTTCTTATAGCTCGTGGAAATAACTAT
This sequence comes from Ceratosolen fusciceps, assembly GCA_018883505.1. Taxonomy (NCBI): domain Eukaryota; kingdom Metazoa; phylum Arthropoda; class Insecta; order Hymenoptera; family Agaonidae; genus Ceratosolen; species Ceratosolen fusciceps. The sequence goes on along the minus strand of RCIC01000004.1, from coordinate 4,207,956 downwards.
CATTGGAATGGCAGGCCAAATGGAAGGATGATAACCCGTGGGCTTCCGTTAGTAGGGGTAAGACGACAGACAGTAAGAGACTAAGAGAGTAAGTGAGTGAGAGAGAGAGAGAGAGAGAGAGAGAGAGAGAGAGAGTGACAGAAAGAGAAGCGAGGAAAAAATGTAAAGGAAAGGGGATGTCGAAAGCGGTGAGGAAGACCGAGGGAGAACCGTTGGGCGAGATAAAGGTTATGTTGTTACACATTCTATTGCGCTCCTTGGGCTCAATCGAGTAGTCGGCTCCCGGGATGCAAGTTCGCGAAATGCAGCGTAAGGCGAATGGGTTGGAGGAGAGAGAGGAGAAAGATACTTATCTCGGCATCTCAATCAATTAGAGTAGGAGGAGGAGCTTGGAGTGGAGAGGGACGGAAAGAAGCCGTTGGGGCTGGAAAGAAGCAGACTTTCTTCCCCGGGTCAGGAGGAAGCGCGCGTAAACGGATACGAGAGAGTGAGAAAGGACTTTGGGGAAATCGGGCATAATGTCGAGGATGGCCCTGAGGACGCGAGGGAACAGGACCCCGTAGGGTAAAAGACTTTCTCCTCTTGGAGGGAGCGACATTTGCGTGCCATGTGTTTGTCAAGGCCCGTGCCGGAAAAGAGACGAGGAGCAGGATGAGGAGGAGGAGGAGGAGGAGGAGGAGAAGGAGGAGGAAGAGGAGGAGGATGAGGAGGAAGAGGAGGAGTGGGACGGGGGAGGAGGAGAAGAAGGAGAAGGCGGCGGAGGAGATGGAGGAGTCGAGCCTCGGAGAATTTTCGAAAATACTTTCCTCGGCTATCACGAGTCGAGCAGGGGCAGATGGCCGTCGGAGGAGGTCCGAGCGTCTCCTTGGCGAGGAAACGAGGAAGGAGCGCGGTACCGGTGGCCAGTGCCGAGGGGCCCCGTCACGGCCGCTCGCCGTTCGGCTGCTCGGATTTTAGGAGACCGGAATCGAGTGGAGGGGGGGGGGTTCGGCCGGGAGAGGGCTCACGATGCACGCGACAGCGAGTTCGCTCGCTCGGTTATAAAAGCGACATAAAGATCTGCTATTTTGACAATCCCTGACAGGCCCGAGTCCAAGAGTCGAGGCGAGGCTCTCCACTCGACGATAAACTTTACGACTCCTCGTTTCTCTATCCACTCCTGCCCCGAGCATCTCCTTTCATCTCGCGTTCCTCCGGTCCCTTAACCTTTTGCGCCATCCGGTCTTCGCGCCATCGAGTCGCAGTAGTTGTCAGTCAGCGACAGCCTCGATCGCGGGATCCGAGCGATCGATCCCAGAAATTATAAATTTTGCCGGCAACGTTTTCTTTTTGTTTTTTTATTGCTGTTGCTGTTGTTGCTGTTGTTGTTGTTTTTTCCCGTATCCGAGCGGCCACGTCGAGGAATTTTATTAATTTAATGGCTTTAACGAGTCAATTGTTGATGGGCGCACGCACTTCGTCATAGGTTTCGGAGAAACAGGAATAAGGCAAAAGGGAAGTCAGTCGGATCCTATACTTTTATGGCCTATCCCGTCCCTCCGTCTCTCCTTCGTTCGCCAATCTTTATGGCCAAATGATACTGATGTAGAACGCGAAAATTAGTCGGGAGATTGTAAATATTCTCCAGACTCTCACTATTCAAGGCTAATAATTTTCATCTCCGCTACGACATTTTTAACGTACTTCTTTAACCTCCTTACGTCCCTTAATTTCCTTCTTCTTCTTCTACTTCTCCTTCTTTCCCCTCCTACTCCAACTTTTCTATTTATTATTTCGCTTCGGTTGCTGCATCACTTGCCCGGCTTAATATATATATATATATATATAATGATTACGTGAAAAAACAGAGCGCACTACCACGTGGAATTAAAAATCCCTTCATCCTCGAATGTGCAGCAGAAAGATGCATTAAACCAATGTTCTCCTATAATCAATAGCTAACGCGCGTCGGCAGTTTCATCTGTTTAGAAATATTATTAACTGAACGATCGTCCTATTAACCGTTCTCGCATACGGAAGAGACCATAGGTGGGTAAAGTTTTTCACTGCGCTGGCGAAGAAAAACCAAAAAAAAAAAAAAAAAAAAAAAAAAAAAAAAAAAAAAAAAAAAAAAAAAAAAAAAGCGAAACGGGAAAGAAATAAGAAAAAAAATGCGCAAATATAATGAAGGTACAGAGGAACTCGAAAAATGTAGTTGAGCGTAAGGCGGTATATTATAGAAGCACGCGCGTGCATTAATGCGAAAGAGAACAGTAGGAAAAGGCTAAAAAGCTGCGATGGCGGGGTGGAGGGGGGAGAGGGAGGGAGGAAAGTGTACGGGGTGTGTCGTGCAAGTCATGCCGGGTAATTGTCCTTTTGCCTACGGGCGGCGTAGCTGTATGCGCATGCGCGCACCTTGAGCACTCAAGACCCTCGCACTCAGGCTCAACGCGTACAGGGCCTTTGTTTGCGAATGAGAGAGACGGAGAGAGAGACAGACAGACAGAGAGAGAGAGAGAGAGAGAGAGAGAGAGAGGTAGATAAATTGGTAGTTGCTAGAGGTGTAGGATGATGTCACAACGTCGACAGGTTAGCGACGACCCCACCTGGACTGTGGGTCTCCCGGTGTGTGCGTGTGCCGGCCCCGTCTCTGCGCTCCTCTGTTTGCTTTTCCCTATTGAAGAACGCTCTTATCGACATCTTTTCTATCTAGAGCCTTCGCTCCCTCGTACGCCTTATTTTCAGCTACGATATAATTCTTAATGCATTCCATTAAATAATAAGGTTCGATGTAATTATATGTAAGACCGAGGATGCTCCACCATAATCTAGCACGATGCTTTATTTGAATGGCTATTAAGTTTTTACCCAATAACGTTCTCTTACACTCTCCTTACCCCCCCCCTGCCGCACCATCGCCGCTGCCCCAACCGCCAGTACCACCAGCACCACCAGCACCACCGCGACCGTCATTCTGTCTCTTTTTCGACAAATAAATTAAGTTGCGGAAGCATTTTTGCAAATATACATTTAATTAAATGTAGGCCTCGGTCAATTACTGGATACGGCTGCTCTCGAGCAAGGAAATCGGGGGGGGGGGGAATAACGTTAACTTTTCCTCGCTAACTTAAACCTTCTCTTTATATTATTACGACACTTGCGAGTTAATAATTACAGGATAAGTTATAGATTCTTCTCTTCAATGCGGACTTTCAACTCATTTTAATATAGCCGGTTAATAGAAAAAGTCGGTCGCCTCTTTGATTGGCCGTGCTTTATAATTAATAAATTGAATTAACCAAGGCAATCTGGACTCGATCAAAATACCCCATTGCAGCTTTCATTAATTAGAATGCGATAAGATATCTTTTTCACGTAGAAAGGCCGGTTGCGCGAGCCGAGGCATAGATTTCTTCTTGCTCTTTTTTTTTTTTTTTTTTTTTTTTTTTTTTTTTTTTTTTTTTTTTTTTTTTTTTTTTTTTTTTTTTTTATACGTTTACTTTCTTTTCTCCCGTGCCTTCTTCGGCTTCTCTGAAATTAGGTAAATTTCCCGTTAAAAAATTTGGTCGAATGAGAAAGGTAGTCGTCGGAGAGCATAAAAGTAAAGTGGCCATTTGCTGGATCGCCGATATAAGATATGGGGAGCGCCGCGTACGGGAAGTGTATGCGAGGAGGCAAAACGAGCGAACGGACGAGACAAAGAGAGAGTGAATGAGAGAGAGAGAGAGAGAGAGAGAGAGAGAGAGTGTGATGGTTCGGAAGAAGGGAGGAGAGAACATACAATTAAAATATAAAATGAGTTTTGTAAAACACGCCACTAGAAGGCTCCCGTTTTCTGATCCCGCGCGGTGCTCCCTTCCCTCCCCATTGGAGAATCGGAAGCTGCAGCTAAAGCCGCAATGACGACGACGACGACGACGACGACGACGCGCGAGCTAGCTTCTGCACCCCACCCGGGTAAATATTATGCTCAAACATTAAACATCTTTGGCGATAGTCGTGGCAGTATAATAAAGGAAACCCAAACGAAGACGAGCGGATCTCGCGACTTGTTTGCCCAACTAGCCCCTCGTGCCTAAAGTCCCGTATTCTCGCGCGATTGATCTCGTTCCTTTTATTCGTTCTATCTTTTTTTTTTACTCTTTTCATTCTTTCTTACTTTCCTTCTATCTTTCTTTCTTTCTTTCTTTCCTTCTTCTGAAAGCGAACTGGCTTAACAGAATGCACGAAACGATCGGGGCTGCTACGCATGTATACAGGTACAACTCGAAAGTGTGCGTTATTGGGGCGGCGTGTGCTGGCACGTCGTACACGTAGATGCCCAACACACATGTACACGCGACGATAATGCCATTGAAGGGGGCAAGGGAAAAAGGTGCGTAAGGATAGATGGGAAAGAAGTCGGACGTGAGACTACCTGAGCCGGAAAACCCGAGCTGAATCAATTTATACGGTGACGGGGGACTCGCGCCGCTCTGCCCCTCTCTGCCCCCCCCCATCCCTCCCCAACCGTGCCCCGCCAACGCCAGCGCCGCCGCCGCCACCGTCACAACCACCACCGCACCGGTGGCACACAACCACCGCAGCGCAGCCCCTCGTCGAACGAGTCCGTCCCGCTAAGGCATTCTTTTTTTTTTTTTTTTCCTTTTTTTTTTTTTTTTTTTTTTTGTTCCCAGCCTGTGGGGTTGTGCGAGATCGCGCCGCTCCGTGAAGAGCTGAATATGCGCGAAAGGAAAGCAGCTGACTGGAGATTTTCTTTCGCCCCTCCCAACGAGGGACCGTACAAAGGAACGAGGCGGACTGGGAGGATCGGCTCTGTTTACTAACATTCTTGATCTATTCCGGGTGAGATTGGAGGATTAGAGCCAGGAGCCAGCGCGCCGCCTATTTTTTTTTTTTTTTTTTTTTTTTTTTTTTTTTTTTTTTTTCGCCGAACCAACGGCAACTTGATTCTTCCTTTAATGAGTGACATCTGCTCGGAATTCAATTTTTACAATATTACCTCCCCTAAAGCGCCATAGATTTTTCAATATTACCGCTGCTTAAGGTGATTACTTACAAGCACCCCCGCCCCTCGCGGCCCAACCCGTCGCCGTGAAAATACGCTCGCTCGCGACTCGTATTCTTTTGAGGTTAGGTCGTCCTCACGATCGCCGATCGTACCTAATGAAACTACGCGGCTCTTACGGCGTTGATAATATTTCAAAGCGGGGAAGCCCGTTCCTCGAAAGCGTGTCTCATCGTCATTTCACGCGCACGCTCTCCGACTGATTTTTCACAGACTCTCGAGGTCGGGGCGTTATTAGTCTGCTTTGCTGCAACGAATCAAATTGACTCCCGGACCCCGGAGCCCGGGGACCCTGACAAAAGACGGCCACCATCGAACGTACAATTACAGATACGCGCCTACGTACGTATAAATCTGCTGACTATTTAAGTCGCGAGTTTGGCGGTGATGTCGGAGACGCGCGGTAAAGTGCTGCCAATTAAATGGTAAAAAAGGGAAAAAATGAAAGCGAGAATGGGGGCAGAGAGGCGATGCGGACGAAAGTGAAGGCGGGTACGGAGCATTAGGGCTCCTGCTTTGCTCTAGCTCGGCGGCGGGAGTGAAATTGAAGCCAGCCGCGATGACCCCTAGGGAGACTCCAACCCGCCCGCCCGTCCGCCCGTCCGCCCCGCCGCCATGAGGGTTATATCAGAGTTAAGCTGGGCATCATTGTTCCGATAATGAAATTTGATGGTATTGTCTGGATTTTAGAGGGCTATTTTAGCGGGCCGGCGTTACTCGGTTTGCCCTTTGGCCGAAAGAAGCTCGCTCACGAGCGCGCTCGCTCCATTGTCGAGGACGAGAAAGTGAAACCGAGAACAAACAAATAGCTGCCGTTTTGTTCGGCTGGAGTACCCCGCCCCGGCCCGACCCACCCCCGCACCGCGCTCGGCTCGTTTATTGGCTGTCCGAGTCTCTCCGGGCGGACGAGGAGCCGAAAGTAGCGCGAGCGTACACGACGACGCCGCTCCTCGCGTTTAATTACGCTCGCTGCTTGAAGCGTAAGTAGGTGCGCTCGTCGATCGGCCTCGAGCAGAGCGGCAATAAAATAATAAGCTCGTGCTGTGAATGAGGGGGGGTGGCAGAGGGGTATGGGTGTCCATCGGGGGGGGGGGGATGGACGCGCCTCTGTCGGACCCCGAGCTCGTCGTTCGTCTAGTCGCGGTTCCGGTGCTCGCGCGAGAGGGAAGATTTTTTTCTCTACTTCCTTCCACGTTCGGTCGTTTAGCCATTATCTCCGGTAATCGCAAGAACCTCGCTCGGATGGATTAATAAATACATTGGCCCGACAATCCAACGTCTTTATGATAGAGCTACGAGAGCGTCCGTGACGTCAAAGACTCGGGTTTCTTTAGCGGGGCTTTCTAAAATAGTCCTCCCGAGTACGGATAGCCCGGTCGAACGCAGCCGAGTGCGGCTTGGGTGCGGCGAGGGGGTAAAAAAAGGCTTCATTACGTGAAATGCTCATTGCGAGTCTACGAAGGAGCAATAAAGGCCTCCGAGACTCCGCACAGAGACGAACGCCGACGTTTTTAGGCTGCCGCGTAGCCCTTTTTCTAATTACATCGCAGAGAGAGAGAGAGAGAGAGAGAGAGGAGGGGTGGGAGGGGGGTGAAAGCATGCGGACGAGCGAGAGCTCCGAAAGTCATGCGTTAAAACGTCAACCGTGGCTTTCCTTGTCACGCGAGCCGGTCCTGGATTTTCCTTTGTACTGGGCCGGAGAGATTCAAGGGAACAAACTGCGGACATTTGTTTCACCAAGCTACGGAAGGCTGACTCCTCGTCTTGTATTTGACGCATGCGCCCCAGACCTTCGCATTCCCGTACTAGCGATTCCGTGGATAATCGGAACCATCGTGGAGGCGCGCGATTTGCCGCTCGCTACAGCTGATGGTGACGAGTAGGCCACCCCCCACCCCACCCTCCTTCCTGCCTCTTCCAGACAAGGCTGCCGAGCTCCGTATCGATGAGCTTTCACGGGTATGATAAGAGATAAGAGGGGAAAGCCGTAGCAAGGAAGTGTTCGATCGGTCGTCCGGTATCCGGACTTTGGCCGCCCAGAAGCCGTTCTAATCGAATCGGCGTGAGCACGTGCTCTAGATGATGCCGAATAAGATCCACAAGCGGTTACTCGTCGCGCATCGTGTGTGGCGAAGGAAGCGAAAAGGGTTCGGCCTCCGATCTCTCTCTCTCTCTCTCTCTCTCTCTCTCTCACTCACTCACTCACTCATATCCTTTTATCGCGCGCTCCTGCGGGTATTATTAGAATTACCGCCGAGGCACCGGAGCCAAATCGATTAGACGTCTTCGTTTAAAATTAAGTAACGAAGATTTGCGCCGCACAGGGACTAGCGGACGCAGAAAGGGAGAGAGAAAGAGAGAGAGAGAGAGAGAGAGAGAGAGAGAGAGAGAGAGAGAGATGGAGTGAGAATGCGAGAACGGGTCCGAGTATAGATGGCGTGGTTCGGCGCGGGGGAGGGGGACAGGAGGGAGGAGGGACCTTTATAGTTTCCTCCGCGATGAAACGAGATTGACTCGGTTCGCTTTTTGTTCCGCGCTCAATCGCCTAACTGTATACGCAATAAGATAAGATATTATATATACCCGTGTGTGCGCGCGCGCGTGTACGCGTCGTGTAGGTTCGTTGGGAGCTGCTCTCCTCTCGACTCTCGGCCTAGTAATGGATTTAGCTTGGCCCTGCTTTCCCCCTTCCTTCGTTCCCTCATTTCGTCCATTGACGATATCTTACCTTGATTCTTAACGATTCGCGCGGAAGGGAGGGAAGGGCCTCGGACTAATTTGCCTCGGATATACAAGTCCGAGGGAGCGATAAATCCGTTTTGAGGTAGATGAATGGGCCGACGTGTTGGGCCAAGTAGCGAGCAAGCCGTGCATCGGAGAGAACAGAGGAAGGAGACCGGGATCGGGGCCTGGAATAATTTTCGACAGCGGGCCGAATCCTCCCCTCGCCAGAGCTCTCTCGACTCCTCTCAAGAACAGCCGAGCGACAATGGCCGGAAATACTTGGGCTTGCGCGCTGATTGTTTGATTATCCCGTCTATGCGGCCTATGTATTAAGTACACGAGCCGCGATTAGATAGGCCGTGAAACGAGTGAGTGCCGCTCGTGGCCCCTCGACCCCGAGCCCGTACGGGGCTCGCGCACCGCCGACCGGAGCCCCGAGCTCCTTCCAAGCCGGGAACAACGCCGCCGGCCACCGCCTCTACCTGCTCCTTATCGCCTGGGAGAATACGCGCACCGGCGAATGATCGCCGGTAAATACCAATGCGCGGAGGGGCCGAAGTCGGTGCTACGCGCGACTACGTCGGCTACCGCTACCGGGGCCCCGGATCCTCGTCGTGTGAGTGCGCGAGGGACACACACACACACACGCGAGTGTGTGTGCGGCGGGGAGGGACATTAAACGGTCGTAGATGTAGGGGGAGCGCGGGCCGGCCGAGCTTGCCAATAACCTGCGCGTTTCGTTTGAGTGGCAAGCGACCGGCTGACGGCGCGTGAGTCGTCTACGGGAAGTCGTCGCCTCCTGGTGGAAGAGAGGCTCGAGCTAAGTCGGCGTGAAATGCGCGGGAGTCGTGGTCGGTGCAGGCAGTCGGTGTAATAAACCTGGCCGAGCGAGGACTTCTTATCCCCCGTTGGGGGCACGCACGTGGATATATTGTTTTTGAAAACATCGTTACCGCGGATGACTGTCAGCGGATATTCGCCTCTGCGGCCACGGCTAATCGCATTAGGCAGACATGGGCGGACGGGGTGGACGGGGCGGACGGGGTGGACGGGGCGGACGGGCGGGAGCGCGCACTCACTCCCCGTAGTTAGAGGCAATCTATCCTAGCCCCACCCCTCGCAGCGCCGCCACAGCCGCCACCGACACTGACGAGGACAAGGCCGAGGCCGCAGCCACGTTAAAATCCTCGGCTGCGCTTTCGCAGGGAGCAGCCGTCCGCCATTGTTGCATCATTATTCGCGTACGCCCCAGGGGTTCAGCCATTGTGCCCGAGGATCGAAGGTGTCGGTTCGTACGCAAAGGGGGATGAATGCCGCGATCAGCCTTTTTGGTTGGGCCTGGAAAGAGCCCGGCCGCGGTTGGATGTCCTCGCGCCCATTGCTCGCGACGAGTCGAGGAGTCGGATGGTCCTCGGGCCCTGGCATTGAGCCCGCAGCGAAAGCGGGAGAGGAAGGTCCAGGGTACAGAGAGACAATTGCGGAATGGCCTAAATGTCGGATGAAGGTGGCGAATTCAAAGCCGAGGGGAAACTCATTATATATATATATATATATAAACGTATATAATATTTCGAATACGTATGGCAGCGGGCCAGCGGTGCCGAGTAGCCGACGAGGCTCCGGATCCGATGGGACTTGTGAGGAACAGCGAACGGAGGTAATAAGTGGCGCGAATAGAGCTTGTACGCGTGAGAGCGGGAGATGGGACTTTATGGGCGGATAGGTATGCACACATGCGCGGAGCCAAGTACCGTAGTTGCCGCTGGTCGCATCAGTCACCCATCTGGCACTTGGTCGATCCGTCCATGCGTGTCGCGTTACCGTCTCTCTCTCTCTCTCTCTCTCTCTCCCTCTCTCTTCCTCTCTCTCTCTCTCTCATTCATGCAGTCCCTACTGCGCTTGACTGTTCGGTATATCGACAATGCGCGCAACATGTCGATGAAACTGCCGAAGCCTCGAGGGTGTATCGACGCAAGCCTTGTATAATCCGTCGCTACTCCTCGATCGCTCAGCGACGGAGATGGAGATACGATGCGCTTCTCCATACGTGTTCGAGACAGAAACACAGAGAGAGAGAGAGAGAGAGAGAGAGAGAGAGAGAGCTAGGGAAAGAGGGTGACGAAGATGACTGACGGGCCTTCCCCCAAAAATTAATTTTCAAATCCCTGGAAGACCGATGCCACCGCCGCGGCCGACGACGACGACGACGATGACGACGACAACGACGATGACAAGGACGTCGACGGAGCGAGCGGCATCCCAGACTTAAGCTAGAGGGCCGGCCGTGCATAATCTATAGGCGCTACTGTCTTATAAAAAGTAAATTGGATTTGTTAACGAGCCCTCGCTCAGCTTGCGAAACTTCGAGTTTACCTGGCCCGGTCGAGCCCGTTGTCATGATGTAATATAATAATAATAAGATAGATGAGAGCAGACTTTGCATACGATTATTGTTCGTTAAACGTTGTTATTATTCGTCATTGAATAATCCAACTAGAGCTAGATATCGAAATGGTCGGCTGCTGTCGATGCCCTTGGCTTCCCTACCCCTTTAAACTGTGCCCCTCTGACCGAGAGAATCGTCCTCGTCCTCCGCAATATTCTGGACGGCTCTAGATTATTCGGCGATAAATTCAAATGGAACACATGTAACGCGAGAGCGGGTGGCATGCGCACGCGCATCTCCAAGTCCCGGGCGCCCTGGCGTTATATCCCCTCGTTCAGGACGACGGCGGAGCGCCGGAAATCTCCCGAGAGCGCAGATTTCATTAATCAGAAGAGCGTGTGACTTTGACTACTTTCAATTGGATTGCAATTATTCTTCTCGCCCCTGGTACGAGTGGCTGTTACAGCTACGAGTTTATTATAATGCACTTGATGAGAAAACGAGGGCGTTATGAATTTCCCGTTGGAATGCTCTTCGGTAATTTACGCGAGGCGTCTTTAATTATTCGTGATTTATGCCTAAGCTCGCTGGCCACTACTTTATAATTGAATTTATCAAGTCAGCCATTAATAAATCTAAATATAGTTAACAATTTTGAGAAATGGCATTACCGAGCATACCTTGTCCCCACAATGATACTAAAAAACGAATCTAAACGTATCTAAACATATCTAAACATATGCAGGGGCTGGAGTAGTGGTAGGCGTAGGAGTAGCAACAGCACCAATCAGCTTTGGGTAATTAACGTAAAATATCTAGTAGCCGAAGTAGACTAACACGACATCGTCGAAAAATAATATATGGGCCACTTTTTAATCTCTCGTTAGAAGGAAATTGCTTTTAGGAGAAACTTTATTCTGAATTTATCATTAGGTGATGCACGGCACGTAAGATCTTTGTTTTGGTCAGTGCACTGTCAGTGCTATTATTATTTTGGCGAACGAGGATGAAATGCTAAAATATTTCCTCGATCACGAGTCGATTACGGATTATAAATAAGTTTAAGGAATCTCCTTAAGCAACTCGGTCGCGCTTTTTGCTCGTATAAGGATCAAGCATTTTGGCAAATATCGACGCCGCAGGACTTTAATCGCAAACTCGTAAAGTCAGAATAAGGTTAATTCGTCGGATGACTCTCTTGCTTCTTGAGCACTCACGTAAAGACATAATTTGTACTTTGCTCGCCCCGGTAAGTACTTACAAATGTCTACCGCTAATGATTTATGTATGTGTATGTAGGCCTGTCGCTCGTGGACGTTCATTATTGTACCCCCCGTTTCCCGCTTCCTTCATTCGCTAGTTTCCTCTGCAATTTCGAGGAATTTACACTTCAATAGGGGGACAATACGTCGGCGGGCGAAGAAAATCAGATGAAAACGACAGTTGCCTGCGAGCGGGTAAATAGTACAAAGTGAAAATAAAGCGGGGCTTTCTTCGAAAAGTAAGTCGAGGCTTACTTAGGCGCATCGGAAAAGCGGCAGCGAGACTCCAAGAGGCACGAGTACCGGGGTTGTCGAGTAAGGGTAAGAAGACGCGGGTGAGAGGCGGGCAAGCGGTGCTAAATGCGGTCTTGCGCGCCTCCCGATCAATCCGTCGGATCAATGATTTCCGGCCTCAGGGCACTGAGTAGTATGAAAATAAAAATTTACAAATAAAATCCGCCTATGGCATAAAGGCAACGTGCAGTCGTTTATTTAGCTCGGATTCGTGCTCGGCGGTCAATGACCGAAGGGCTCGGAAGGGACACACACATGCCGTCGGTGGGCACGATACTCGGCAACAAAACTGGCTACAAGTTTTCCACAGAGATGGCCCGAAGCAGTGATAACGCGGCCAAGATATTTTACTTGGACGGGCATCAAAAGTCGCTCCGCTTCGTCGAACCAACAAAATCAAAATGCAAAGCGAAGAACCATGCGGTTCGTAAAGAACAGATAGAGAGAGAGAGAGAGAGAGAGGGGTGGGGGGAGGGTGCGGTGCGGGCGTGAGGAGTGATTTGCGAGGGCGGAGACGCCGGAGAGAGAGCGAGAGTGAGAGAGGGGTGGGGGGAGTCGACGGCGTGCGGTGCTCGTGAGTTTGTTTCGACCTCGTAAATTTCACACGCACGGGGCGGAGACGAGAGAGAGAGGGGGGGGAGAGCATAGGGGGGCAGCAGCCGGACTTTTAGAGACACGCGAAGACTTACAAGACGCCGAATAAGACGCACGCTTCTAGGAGTTAAGGATGCTAGGCTTATACATAGACCGGGAGCCAGAACTATTTTTTCTTTTCTTTTTTTTTTTTCCTTTTCTTTGCTTCTTTTCCAAACAATCTCGTTTCCATTGCATTTACACTGTAAATGTGCATAAGTTCTATAAATCTTATCGGTCGCTAGACGTCGCGACGACTAAAGGATCCGCGTGAGCCTTAGCTTTCGCGAATGAAACTCCGTCGAGGCCTCGTTATCATTTTACACGTGCCATCAAAAACTTCGCTACCAGCTCGGCATAATTTATTGCCTTTTAATATTTAAAAGCATTATACGTTGGCTTTAAAGAAAGGAAACGAGAAGAAAGGGGGAAAAAAAGAACTGCATGACGGCCGAGAGTTTATTGGGTAGAAGACAGGAGGGAGGGAGGAGGGAGGCAAGAGGAAGGGAGGGAGGAGGGGAGCTAAAGGATATTAAGAATTTCAATCTAGTGAGCATGAATCCGTACGGTAATAAGATCGTAATAATAGGGAGAAGTCGGGCGGCTGCTCATGCGCGTTCATTTACAACAAGTAAATAACTTTATTACGTCAAGAGGGTCGCTTAAATCTCATGATTTCGAAAGCTTTTCATTTCGAACCAATAAATTTGTCTAATTCAAACGAACAATTTCCCATTACTCAGGCTCATTTAAAGAGCAGTACTTTTTCATTCGAATGCCGGCGCGCGCTCGTCATTCACTTCCACATAATTGATACATTAGGCGGAGAATATTTATCGATCGACTTTATCGAAATGATAAATGAAATCATGAGGCGACCGAGCGTAAAGCGAGCGAGTGAGCTGCGGCAGGAAAAGGAGAGATTCGCCTCGCCGCAAATCGAGCATTTGCCTCGACCGCACCCGAAGCCGAAGTCAATTGATATTATTAGATTGGCAGTCGGCCCCGCCGCCCCCTCCGCCGGCCCCTACGTCTCCAGCACCGACAACAACACGAGGCGGCAGCACTCGTTGTGAAAAAAAGATGAGACATAAGAGAATCATCCCTTGGTAAGCGCCGGCCCCCGTCGACCCCGACGCACGAAACTCCTCGGTAAATTTCATTCTCCTGAATTATCATGATTGAATCAGCGCCCGAGCACGGCTCCTCCCTCCCTCCCTCTCTCCCACCCTCTGCCGCCTCCGCCACCGCCGCCACCGCTACCCGGCGCTTCCTACGAAGATTTCGTTTTTTACGCTTCGACCCCTCGCCGGCGTACAGCAGTGCGAGGATCTGTCCCACGGACAGCCACTCTACTCTGTCCGTATAATTCGATAATCGCGCGAATATTCCCTCGGCAAAGATTCGTCACTTTCGTTCCTCTTGGCTCCCTCCCGCTCCCCATTTCTCTCGCGCACGAGTAATTAATCAGGTTAGTGACGCGTGAGTCCGACCGAACCAATAAGCTTAAGAGCGCACCCTTACTTACCCCCCCTCCCAAAATCCCCATAACCCCCTCTCCCCTCCCTTCCCCACTTCATACCCAGCCACGTACTCGTCATTTTTCTACGACGTATATATCTAATAAAGCATCGGAGCCCGGAGCTCGGAGTTTCCGCTAAATCCGTAGGAGGCCATCAAGGATAATGAGGGCGCGAATCGGTCCATACGACCGATGACCGATGATACGAGCAATGCGACAAAAGACGGGCCTTTAGCGGTCCTCGCTCGATCAGCCAAGGTATCCAACCGGCGCTGGGGATGGTCTCTGGGGCTGGTGGTCCCCGCGCTAACCGCGCACGCGTTGGCGGTTAGGGCCGCAAAAATGATTTACGCGCAGTCATGTCACGGCCGAGCTCGTGCAGTCACAACCTCAGCCACCGTCGCGAGATGAGTCGGCTACGCAGACGAGGGTGTCACGCTTCCTTCTCCTCCTCCAACTCCTCCTTCTCCTTATTCTCTAGTATGCTTAACCCCCGGGTTCCGCCCTCCGCCACCTGCCCGCTGGACTCTTTTCGGCGACCGCAGCCCATTAGCCCGGGGCCCATTCCAGTTGGGCATCTTTATCGCGACTCACAGGATCTCTCGCACACATACCCGGACCTCCGCCAACGAAGCTTCATTTCCCTCGATAAAAATCACCACGACGAGTCGATTACATCGCCTGACCATTCGATCCGCGGGCATTAAACTTGACGCCTTACCAGTTCCCCGCATCAAACGGCGATTATTATTGTCCCGACATCGAACTCTCTCTCTCTCTCTCTCTCTCTCTCTCGATCGCAAGAATTTCAAATACATTGACCAGGAATTTGAAAAAATCAGTATTTGTTAATAGAATAAATAGAAAAAAACATGGCATGACTAGCCAGGGACGTCGCTATTGAGTTTTATAAGTTTTTCCACTTTCTCCCATTTTCAGTATAAAATAAAGCATAATAAAAGCAATTAATATTAATTAAGATAACGACATGTTGACATAATTTAAAATCATAATTGTCATGTGAGGCTGACCAAAATGAGGCATGAATCGGGATCCGGACCGAGATTTTTCGAGACAATAAAAAGCACTGAGTGGATAATTAAGCAAAAAAATTAATTTCTCGCTTGAAAACCACTATATGAGAGAGAGAGAGGGGGGAGAGGGGGAGAGTGAGAGAGAGAGAGAGAGTGGATTGGGGGGTGGAGCAAAGAGGTAAGTGGAGGGCGAGCGAGCGAGCGAGCCCCGGGTGCGGAAAGGGCTGCCAGCCACTGCCGCCGTCGCCGTCGCCGTCGCCGCTGCCACCGCGGCCACCGCTACTTCTGCACTCACACGGCGAATTCCCTTCTTTATAGCTCGGTAGTGTGCCGCCACCGCGCAAACGCAAGTGATAAATCTTGCTTTGGCGCTCCTACAATATTATATTCTTTAATTAAAAATCAAGGTATAAAGATTACACGTCATAACAGCCGCCGGGCGGCTTCCTCTGTCGCCCCGGCCACCGATTGTTTGTTTTTCAGTTAATGTAACGAGAAACAATGAAAGCGATTGTACCGAAGGTTCGCCGGAGTGGGGCTGCCCACGCCGGTAAGAGTAGAGAGAGAGAGAGAGAGAGAGAGAGAGAGAGAGAGAGAGAGAGAGAGAGAGAGAGAGAGAGTGAGAGAGAGGGGGGGGCAGAGATGGAAGAGAGGAGGTAGGAACGTATTCGCGCAGAGGCTCTCATTACTTTTGGCGGGCTAAACTCACTCGCCGACGAGGGCTACCTTACTCCAAAAAGGCCAAGTAAGGAGTTGGGCTCTAATAATTTTCCGAGCCCTCCTAGCCGCCCCGAGTCATTCATAACATCATCCGACTTCCGCGTCCTCGGGCATTACGAGAGCTCGGAGCTCGGTAGAAAGTAACAGAATAAATACTCTTGCCGAGCCCCTCGATGACTCCCAAGGGCTACCCGCGCAAATAGCCTTAAAATTACATCGAGCTTCCGTGGCCGTTAAAAGTATTTGCCCCGGCTTATAAGGAGGAAAATTCGATCACGTATATAGTGCCTCCTATCGAGAAATATTAATGCTAGGGCACGCTTAAACGCAGGGAGTAAATTTTTCGAGCGTCTCTCGCTATTCCGCTTTGATTTATATTGAAAGCAACGTGCACGGCAACTGATATAATATAATGGAGATCCATTTTATAGAGCGAGTAGCTACGTCATCGGGCCCCGGCTACTCCGACATTTAGCACGCAACTTTTAAATTCGATTTAACAAAGAATAAAAACAAAAAACAAAAACAAAAATAGATAAAACGTCTGGAGCTCTGAGCTCCTAGAATACATAGGCCAATATAAATTGGCCGTCGATCGCGTCTGTCTGAGGGTAAATCGTCCTCCAACCTCCGAAAGAGAAATAGCAGCCGATAGATCGCCGAGGAGTAATATTCCTCGGTCGCTGGGGCCCGATAATCCTCAATCGCGAGTCCCGTCTGGAGAGTCGGACGGCTGTCTTGCTTTCGATTCGCATACTGGAGAAGCTGGCGAAAGGGGCAGCAGCGCGCGAGGCCGGTCATCGTTTATTGGCACGCGGCAGCAGCGCAATGAAGAAAGCGAGAACAAGAGAATGCACACATACGCATAAGGACAGTAGCAAAAGTCTCTCTCTCTCTCTCTCTCTCTCTCACTCTCTCTCTCACTCTGGCCCCATTCGACATTAGCCGAGCAAGAGTAGCAGCGGTAGCAGCAGCAGCAGCAGCAGCAGCAGCAGCAGCAGCAGCAGCAGCAGCAGCAGAAGCTAAAGGAAGAAAGAACGAGAGAGAGAGAGAGAGAGAGAGAGAGAAGCACAATTGCCGCGCGCATTTCATGGGCAAGCTTTCATGTTGCCGACACACAACGCGGTGCACACGCTTAGCTCCGTCCCCCGACCCATATGTACGACGGGGAGGGGCAGAGGCTCCAGAGAAATAGCCTCATTCTCGCCCTCCCTCTCTCTCTCTCTCTCTCTCTCTCTCTCTCTCTCTCTCAGTCTCTCACTCATCCCTTCAGCCTTTCGCATTGCTTACGCGCATATTATATTCACAATCGGACTTAATGCGACTGTCACTCGATGGCGGTTACCACTATAACGTACTCTGGAGATCAAAAGTCACGTTGTGACACAATCGCATTATGAGGTAAGATTACAAGCTATTTGCCAAATCGCGAATGAAACCTAGTCTTTAGAAGCTAATGAGCGCGTAAGGAGCTGATACTGCTCTTGCTCCCTCCTCGCTCGCCCTCCGCATCCGCTCCCACAAATCGCGCACGTCTAGCCCCATCCTTACAACTAACCCCTTCCTTCTTTATTCGTCTCTTTGAGCTAGCCGCCTCGAAGCCTTACAGGCAGAGGTGTATATCTTGCTGATGTGGGCGGCGGCGGCGGGGGCGGAGGCGGAGGCGGAGGCGGAGACGCTCGATAACCTTCCCGATTACGCTATTAAATCATTACGCGCGTTTTATCGCAAACGATGTTTATGGCTGTTAATTGGGAGAGGGGCGACATTTTTTCCTCCCGCTCTCCATGCCTTACTTTACCACTCTCTCTCTCTCTCTCTCTCACGCACACACACAGACACGCGCGCGCGCACACACACTCCCCCTCTCAACCCTGAGCATCGAGCATTTCTTCGTTATTTCAATAATTGAAAATTTATCAGCCGGAAAATACTCTCTTGGCAAATGCACTCACGTTTCCGATCGAGCGATTTCAACTTACTACTGTCAGCCGTGTAATGCCGGACACATTTTATCGGCGCATTCCCTTCCTTTTCACTTCGAGCCGAGTATGCTTAAGTACGTGTGTGATGCCGAAAGCAAAACCGTAGGGGAAGAGCCAAATGCGGCGTAGGTGGGAGCAGTCGCGGGAAGCTCCTCAGGTTATTGGCATTTCTCATTTTTCCAATCAATTTTTCTAATTTTCCAAAATATTGGTACGAGGGCTTCCCGTCGTCCAGCTATATTGTTCACGTAAAAGTGATTACGCTGCGGACATTTTAATGGCTCGGGAGGTCGAAGAGAGCTGGAGATATTGCGAAATAATGCATATGATAAATCAATAGGACGAGTGTCTGTTTGGGCATTGCGGAGCGGAGCGCGTCCTTTGAAAGCCCGGGATGAGAATGGAAAGGAAGAGGAGGAGGTGGAGGAGGAAAGAAACGAGTCGAGAGCGAGGAGAGCAATGTTCAGCGTTTCTTCGAACATAAATTTCGCCTCCTTGTCCTCCTCCCACTTCTCTTTCAACTCTTCTTGCTACCGTTGTTGTTGTTGTTGTTGTTGTTGTTGCTGTTGTTCTGCTGCTTCTGCTGTTGCTGCTGCCGCTGTTGCTGCTACTGCTCGTGGTGGTGCTCTTTAAGAGCGTCCCCCTTCTTCTTTTTTGGGAGCGAGGCGATAATTCAAAGACGCGAAATGAATTTGTCGTTGTCGACACTCTGACGAGTTCATAGAGCATAGCGCAGCCTGCTTTTCGATAACACATACATGAGAGCCAACGCCTCTCGTGTTTTCAAATTCATAGCGTGTTTCGGCTAATGCGATCTACGACATCCATTACCGGTGCCTAGGCAAACAACAGGAGGGTCCGGGTCTTGTCGTTGGACGTGTGGGGAACGAGCCGAGAAGGAGAACCGCTGTACCACCCCCCCTCCCCCCGCCGCCATCTCATTCTCCTCCTCGGCTGCCGTCCCTCCCTCCCTCCCTCCCTCCCTTCCCCCCACCATTCTCCAACCCCTCTCGCGTTCTATCATGGTTCAGATTTTGGGGTCACAAAATGCCAAAGGGGTCGAGTACAATGGAAAAACCACCCCCTGAGAATGCGAGCGCGCGCGTTTCTCGTTTCCGTGCCATAGATGATGGTGATGGTAGTGCTGGTGGATGTGGAGGCAGTGATGCTGCTGCTACTGCTACTGCTACTGCTGCTGCTGCTGCTGCTGCTGTTGATGCCGCCACCACCATTACCATTACCATCATCATCAGCACCACCGCCACCGCCGCCGTCGCCGTCGCCGTCGCCGTTACTTCCTCCTCGTCATCTGGTGGTGACTTTTGTAAATATTGTTTGGACAGGCCGGAACTCGAAAAGTGCTGGCTCAAGGATTACTATATAAGCGACTATCCGACGAGTTGTGTTTTTCATCAGATGATTCGCTTGCTCCCGCTTACGATCCCTCAACATCCCTTACGATCCCCTGCGCCACCGAATCGTCAAGTACGTCTAGTCTCCCATGATGCTTTGCAAATGCGATAACTAATTTATACCCCAATTCGTGCCATTAATCAATCTTGTCTGAAAATGCCTAATGGTCTTCGTTCTTCTACTCGAAAGAGCCTCGCCCCGATTCTTACTTACGTCCACATTCGTAGGCACATCCGGCACAACCGGCGCAATCGCGTAAGTATACTTATTTATTTAGTTTTATTGTCGATGGCCACGCTTGTCCTTCGTCCTCCGAGCAAAATGATAAATTCAACAACGAATTCATAATGCTAAACGCTCTACTCAATACTCGTCCATAAAATCGGAATAGTTCTTATCGATCGCGTACTCACGAGCCCGTAAAAGAAAATGCCTCCCTCCCAATAAAATAAATATTTTAGCGGGGCTTCGTTGCAAGGACGCAAACCTCTACTCTCCGTCTCTAAATTACGTACAATGTATTTTTAATGCGTGCCTTTTTTTTTATAGCTGCTTCTTAAATAACTCTGTGTCTATTTAGTTATTATGTTCTTAGTGGGATTTACTCGAGAAAGTGAGCCTGTGCTGCCTTGCAGCGCACGCGCTCTTTTGCCTGGGTTATTATTAATTATTAATCTTGGACCGAAGTAAGCGATAAGGAGGCAGCGCCAGTCCAACCCCAATAACCTACTATAAATAACAAATCTTTTAGAATTTCGGTAGAAACGACCTCTCTGCGCGTATTATGAAGGACTTTGTAAAGGTACGGGAGACGACACAGCAGGGCAGCGAGCTTTCATCTCGTCAAAGAATTCTAGACGACGTAGAAAAGGATCGTCGTCCCGAGACCGAGGCCACCAAATCCAAATTTAATATTGCTGAGCAGTATTGCGGGGCAAGGGGAGGAGGCCTCGAGGCGCCATTAGAAACTATTGACTTATTTCGCTTGAGAATATGTATGTGTAACGGGTCGGGTAGCGGATCAGGGTCAAGGGAATATGACGTTTTGAATATAATTACGAAATCGAAGAGAGCGGAAGCTGCAAAGAATAACAAATTATTGGGAGATAATAACGGGCCGGAGGATACGGAGCACCAATACACGAATAACCACTGATATTCCGTTGAGAGCGAACCCCTTTCTGTGTTTTTCTAGCTCCGCCCCCGCCTACCCTCCTGCACGAGCAGACAGGGTCATCGTATCCGAGGAGCGGGAGGATCCCCCTCCGCTGGGCCAGGGGCTCTTTCGGGCGATCTTTCAGCCGCTCTTTCAGCAGCTCTTTCAGCAGCTCTTTCAGCAGCTCTTTCAGCGGCTCTTTCAAGCGCTCTAAATACTAGTAATGCTGATTACATAACCGCAGTGGAAGGCGAGGCTGTTGTGTGGCTGGGCGCGGGATCGGCGGCTGCAGCCAGCAGCGGCACGTGGCCAATGTCTGGACCCGTCACGCTCACACCGGCCAATTTGCGTTTCCGTAATTTCTGCCCTGACAATGGAAACTACAACCCCTAGGCTTAATCCGTGCCTCTGTTTGCGCGCGAATCTCGATCGTCGCCCGCTACCCTTCGCCCCTCACCCCTACGGATCCCAGCCTAGGTCTCTCTCAACTCTCTCTCTCTCTCTCTCTCTCTCTCTCTCTCTCTCTTTACATCTCACACGCGCGCGCGCGCTCAACAGCCCGCCCTCGCCCCTTCTCTCAAAGCAACGAGGATACACGCCCGCGCACAAGGCCAATAATAGAAATTATACGGAAGGCTCGATGTGCACTACTCCACTTTCACACGCTTTCCCAAAGCGTTTTCATGGGGAGGCGGGTCGTCGGGTGGGGAACGGTTTGGGGTCTGTGGGAGGAAGGGGTAGGGGGTGGGGGCGTCGCTGCGATGGGAATAATGCCGTTTACGCTTGCGAATTAAGTCGCCCGATTCTGGCTTAACGCTCATACGACGCGCGCTTATCCCAGTCTCATGGGCTTACCGACGCTAAGTTCATAGCGATATAGGACCTTTCGCTCCTCTTTCGTCCCTCGCCGTGTCGCTCGCTAGCGAGTCCAGGATCGGCGAATCAAGGCGATCCGACGGACAATAATCGATCGATTCGTTAATTATCGAGCCGCGACTCCTCCACTCGCTCCTAACCCGGGGAAAAAAATGAAGTAATCTCTACCCTGATGGTCTCCCTCCCCCCCGCTCACCCGCAGATTTGAATCCCATTTAAATGGAAATCTACATATTGATGTACGCAGGGGGAGGTGAGGGCCGACGCCTCGAAATAAACGTTGGTAAGCCAAGCAACCCCTAAAGGGACGATCGAGCTAAATAATCCAATTACGCGAAGCATCCGTGTATCGGGATGGACCCGTCCCTCCTCTCTGTGACGGCGCGCGCGTCCCTCATTCGGTTTCGCTCGGATCTTAAATGAAAAAGTCAAAAGACCTCCCAAGTGCCCTGGCTTTCACGGGGACGCGGTGCGTAAAACTGCGCAGAGATGATCGGCTGTGGGACGCGCAGAGAGGAGACGGAGATTGTCCTTCCGAGTAAAGCGAAGGAACGTTTGGTTCGTTAAACGAATCGGACGAGCCGAGCCGATGCCAAGGTTGGAGATGCCGAAGCTGCTGCTGCTGCTGCTGCTGCTGCTGCCGCCACCACCACCGTCGCCGCCGTCGCCGCCACCATCGCCGCCGTCGCCACCGTTGCCGCCCGCTGTGAATGCGGATTATGACAATGGGCGGAACAGCAGGGGTCGTCCCACCGTCTCTGGAAAATCTTTCCAGGAATTTTCGTTTTTCCCGCGCTCTCGTGGACAATGCCGGGGGAGGGAGGTCGAGTGAAGAGGTCGGGTCGTACCGGGATCTTACCGGGGCCATACAGGGGCCGTGTCGTGCCGTGCCGTACAGGGGCCGAGCGAGCGGGCGGGCGGGCGGGAGGGTCATCCGGAGGCCTAAGGGTCTCGTCGACTTTGAGGACCGAGCGGCTCCGATTTTCCGAGTCGGGGAGAGTCCTGCCGATTCACCGAGGCATTAGCGTTTTTGAAAATCGCTTTAGACGCGCGAGGTCAGGCATGTGGGAGGGACTGCGGAGGGAATAAAGGGAGAAGAAAGGCCGGGATGCTAGTAGAGGGGTTGGAGAGGCCAGCCTCTCCGAATGTTTGAGAGTGAGAGAGAGAGAGAGAGAGAGAGAGAGAGAGAGACTCACGCGGCGAGGTTTTCGCGAGCCCCGGAGAATTTCCTCGCTGCGTTTCTCCTTGTAGACGCCGGCCGGCCTCGGGCCGCTGGGAAGTGCGTGTTGTGACTTCGCAATTCAAAGGGCCGAGTATAAATAGGCCGTTCTTCGGCCATTGCTCGGGAGCTTCTGATTTATGACGAGCAAAACGAGAGCTCGCTCGCTGTACCCCGGGCTTACACTTTAATTGCTTAAAGATATCCGTGAAGAATTCGGTTAATCGGGCCTCAATGGGGTGTTGACTTTTCGCGATGACTTATCTTATTTTCATGGGCTCGCGCCTACCTTCGCAGGGACATTGATCATTTTTCGAGCTCCGTTTAGTGTATTTTCACAACTTCCTTTCCCACTCGACGTTTAATCCCCTCCCAATGATTTATCGCTCCATTCGATCCCATTGTCACTGGCATTGAATTGGCACTTTTCGAGCCTACGCCGCTGAGTCTCCTCCGGCTCAAAACATTCCCCATTCTCTATTAATATATTTACTCGGTGCTCTCCCGAAAAAATTATTATGCACACATATGGAATGATCGAGTTTCACGAGGATCGGCCCCTAATTTATAACTATACGAATTCCATTGTAGACGCACGCATGCACATGTGCATATATACACACAGGGGTTTTTAAGCAACTTATCCGTAAAATTATTTAACCTTCAGCTTCAGCCAGACGCGTCACGTCGGATCTGTTAGGGCGTACGGGGCGAAAAAAAAAAAAGAAAAAAAAAGTTCTCAATACCTGACTCGTATAAAGGGACTCGATTGAGTGGGCGCAGGGGGTTACAACGCGGCGGTGAGCATAAACGGGGATGAAAAAGAAAGAAGAAGAAGTAGAAGAAAAAAAAAAAAATCCTGTCGAACAATGGCGGCGGTGCTCTCTGTCTCGTTCCATATACACAAGCCGTGGCTCAATACGAAATCCGGACGAAAACGGGGTAAGCTTACTACTCTTCCGTGGGCCGTGTCGTTTTTCACTCCGGCGAAGAGCGGACTGCGCGTGCGCCCGCGCCATTGTTATCGCCATACATTTAACTCGAAATTGTATTAATAAAATGAGCCTCAATGGCGGAGTCCGATTTCCGCTCGCTACCTACGAACGAACGTTTCTCTTTTACCGTTGCCCGGAAGAATGGCGGATGGATCATTCATATAAAGCTTTCAAAGCAAAATTGTCATTTATTAAGAACTGAGGAATTAACGATTTCAATATTGGTCGGCTCGCATTCGCCCGAACCGCTCGAGAATTTGTTTACGATAACTGCGAGGCGGATGGCCAAGGGGTCAGAGAAAGAGGAAATGTGGGGTGGACGGGTGGGGGGGGGATGGATAGGCGGGACCGGCACTTATAATAATCATTGGCTGGTAGTCGATTATAGTCGCGAGTGGCTCTAAATTGCCTGTATTGTTGCGTACCGGAGAGGAGTCTCTCCTCGTGCAGTGATCACAGTGATCACAGTGATCACGGATATTGAAAGAAGCCGCGTGACTGTCGGGAGGAGGGTTTCCTGGCCGAGGAAGCTGCAGCTTCCTGGTTGATGAAGCCGCAGCGGAGGAAGCGTCCGATTCTTTATTCGCGATGCGACATTGAGAGTAGCAGCAGGGGAGGAGGGGAAGCGAACACGAGAACGCGGATTATAAACGCGAACGTAGAAAGTAAAAGGGGACTCCCTCGCGAGGGCGAAAAGTGGGATCCGCGGGAGCGAAGAGAAAAATTGAGGGGAAGGTAGGCAGGCAGGCAGGAAGGCGCAGTGCCGGAGAGGATCATTTGAATGAGTAATACTACACCTCGCGTAAATCCACCCACACGTCCATGAGGTCCACGAATCCACGAGACCAGAGCAACGGAGGAGGTAGGAAGACGGGCAGGGGAAGAGGAAGAGAGAGAGAGAGAGAGAGAGAGAGAGAGAGAGAAGCTTTGTTTGATACTGCGCATTGTGCTCCCTGACGCCGGTCCACTGTATATTTGTGCTGCGCTCTCCCTCCCTCGCCCCTCCTAGGCTCGCTGGCCCCTTTGCCCAGCAGCCGCTCTTCGCTTTTTCGTCCCACAAATGCTACGAGTGCAGCAGCCGCTGTCGACTGCACGGGGCTCCTCTCCACGAACATGGCATCGACGTTCCCTACCTGTGTCGACTCAACTGCTGAAAATTGAATTATAATGCGACGGGGCCACGACAATGAGGGAGCGGCACGTTCGGGTTGCCTTATGCCAATCTCGCCAGGGCGGGGGCGGCCGTGTGTTCCAACGTGCCAAAGAGAGCTGGGTGGAGGAGAGACGCGCTCCTTGGCCTCCTCCCGGTCATTGTTGCCTTGGTATTGGCGATTACGCTTCGTTAAAGCGACTGGCGTTCGCTGCTCGCTCGATTACTCGTACCGGCGGGTACGAGCGGGGAGGAGGAGGATGAGGGGGGGGGCAGAGAAAGCGACGCGGCTTCGTTTACAGCTGCTTGCCCAAGAGCTAATGAGATTATTGAACAGCTCGACAAGCGGCCATTGTACCTCCAACGGAAACAGAACTCCAAGAGAGGGAGGCAGTGATGTTCCCGAGGTGCGCGCACGCACGCACCCCCTCCCTCCCGCCCCCAATCGACTAGCGCACACGTCTCGCGGGTGGGTTAGAAACATATTAAAGAAAAAAAAGAAAAAAGAAAGGAAACTAGAAAGTGGGAGGGGGTGGTGGCGAGAATAAGAAGAAAAGGCCGACCTGGTGATGAGAGACCCTCCCCTCTCTCGCTTGCCGGAAATTTACCTTGAGGGCCGACACGTAGAGACGCGCCAAGTCGCGAAAGGCCCGTAGGACAGGGTTCGGCGACGTCGGGCCGAGTCGCGCGATAAGCTGCGCGTGTACACAGACGCGGGCGACGTACACAGATAGCGGCTCCACGCGATTGTGAGTCAGGCCCGTGGCCGCGAGTTAGGCCCTGCGGTTGCGGTGGCCGTCGCGGTGCAGGCAGCGGCGGTTGATGGCGATGGGGAGGGGCTCCTCTTTTCCTATCTCGACTCGGGTCCGATGTTTATCCTCGGGCGAAGTTTCGGCTCCGGCTGCTCGCTCTCTTATCGCGGCCCCGGCGATTGTTCCTTTACAAGCCCAGTTTTATGGCCACCGCCTGCTAGCTCAGCCTCCACCTCCCCCCCCCCTTCGAGCACGTGGATGCAGAAACGCTAACAGATTTGTTTTCACGGAAATGACGTTTATGGACTCCCATGTGTAAGGGCGATAGCCGGCCCGATACCGGTTCCTATTTGTTGAAAAAAGCTCCGGGCCCGCATTGAACGACGCCGGCGAATCGCGAGAGATACGCTCGCGTGGGAAAAGCTCCGGTCGACCCCCTTCCTACCCCTCACGTCGATCCTAATTGCCCGTGTATTCGTAATGCGCCTCCACAACCAATGCGATTATTCTTCGTGGCTCGCGGCGCAACGACATCTGCGAGAGCTACGAATCCTTTGTAAATCATATCGCTCTCTCGCTCTCTCTCTCTCTCTCTCTCGTATGCTTCTAACTCTTTATTTTCTAGTAACCCACGCTTACGCCCGTCCTCCCCTCATCCATTCAGCCGTCTTTAGCTTACGAATCTTCTCACCGCGCCTCTCTCGATTCTATCACCGTTTTCACCTTTATTTTCATTTTTTCTTCTTCTTCTTCTTCTTCTGTATTTTCAGTTTTTTTAATCGCGATTACGATCTACATCGCCGAAAAATACATACAGAGTCAGCCAGTCAGTGATCGAGAGAGAGAGAGAGAGAGAGAGAGAGAGAGAGAGAGAGAGATAGGCTCGTGTTTTCCGGAAAATTCTATCTACGAGATCGGGGAGGACTAATTATACGTAAATTTATGGCGTTTTACCGGGAGACCCATCTAAATCAAGATAATCGAGCCGCTCCATCTCGAGATAGTCATCGCCGCGATGAAGGACGAGCAAGAGGGAGACAGAGATGGAGTCAGAGGTCGGTCGGGACGGTCAGCGCACACAAGCTCAGACGTAGAGAAGGGACATCAAAGGGAAATTTAAAAAATTCAAAGGATTATGAAAGGGGGATTGTTGGTCTGATGGAGCCGACGGCGACGGTGATCGAGAGGATCTACGTTTTCTCGGATTTCTCGATCGAGAGTAGCTTCGTGCATCGGCGCATCGGGAGCGTCGCTCGCTCCGGGTCTTCTCACCGCGAAAAGGGATGCGACCGGAGCCGGAGAGCCGACCGAGGCAGGTACACTTCTTCCTCTCTGCATCCCTCGACACGACAATGCCCCTACAACGGCAGCTCAACAGTGCCACCAAATCTCCCGACCTTTTTCGAATTGTCGTTGGGACGCCTGCGACGTTGCCACATTTACGAAATCCGAAAAACCTCATCCTGCCTTAACGGGTCTAGTCACTTCTCGTCTTTTCGTTCCTTGGGCCCCTCCTCGCCCCGCGTCCGACTGCCCCCTTACTTCGTTATTACTTTTTGTGACTCCCCGGCAACCGCACCCCCCTCCCCGCCCCCACCCCTTCCCAGCCAAATAACCTTCCGATACAAATTACAGAGCCAATTATTATTTATACAAATTTCGTACCCTATGTGTACGCATTATGTCGGCAACGTGGGCGAGGAGACGCTCTCACCTAGGACATGGGATTCTTATACGAAATTATATCTCCTGTGCTGCCTGCCTGCCAGTACCTTCCTCGCCAGAAATTTCCCAATTCGGAAGTAAATATTGAGCGTCGATCGCGAGGGGACTCCGAGGTGTCTACGTAATTAAGTTGACATGTATGAGTTGACGCTGCTCGCTCCGAATCGTAAAAGGAGCTCGTATCTCAATGAGAGGACGTGCGGGGGAGACCGGGAGTCATGAGAAAGAGCATCGGCCGAGGGTCAGCCGTCCTCCTCTAAGCACCTCTAAATTCCTCTAATCGAGACAAGGACAAGGGCCGCTCGTCGGTGTGGAAGTACGAGTGCACGAGTCCAGCGCGGGGACATTGAGAGGATCGAAGTTGACCGACAGTCAGCGGTTTATGTTTCCTTTACTCGTCGACGCTGGAGGGGGGGGGGAAGCAACGATACAGGATCGTACGAATAATTGAACGCATCACCTATGCACCTCGTACGGCGTTGGGCGAACGATTGTCGGATTGGGCACAGTGACGCGCGCGCTACCTCGACACTTGTGATCCCTAGGACCGAGCCGAGGCTTCCATGATTCTTAAACATGCGCGGCACTAAAATCCGGCAAATACGTCCAGCAAGAGAGATGCGGGGGGAATACGTACCGTGGTCTGCACCCGGTGCTCCCCCTTCTCCTCCCCCTATGCCGTGCTCATCAAGAGCAATCGAGGCAATGGAGAGGCGTACCAACAGACCGTGTGACGAGGGGCAGGGGAGGGACGGGTGTAGCGACCAAAAATTCGGCGACAACATAACCAAGTAACCGATTCCAGCGACTCCTCCTTCGGCCCTCGTCATCCTAAGCGCTTTCAAATCGCTCGCTCGAGTCATTCCGCTCGCGATGGTGCCCAATATGAACGGGTGCGACGCCGAGGACTCGGAGGAGGGATGGGGAGGGAGGTCGCGCAGTTATTTTAATAACGTTATAATAAGACATCGGGGATTGATGCTGAACTATTTGCTGGCAGCAAGCTCCAAAGCGTCTAGCGCGAGTGGCCGACGGCGCCGCTTTTGAGCGGTTCGCGCTCCTCTCCTCGGCCGAGCGATATTCTGCTCTCTCTCTCTCTCTCTCTCTCTCGCGCGCGCGCGCGCTCTCTAACTCTCTGTTTTTTGACTTCCGTGGTAGTAGCGACGGCGGCACCGACAACCACGACAACACGACGACGAAGACGAAGACGAAGACGACGAAGACGACGACGACGACGACGACGACGACGACGACGACGACGACGACTGCGACGACGACTGCGACGACTACGACGACGACTTTCGTCTTTCGCGACGTCTAGATCTAAGGCTCGTCACCTAAGAGTCATTAACATACCAGCTCTTCCGAGCACGAGGCCCGCTGCTCTCCGTCTTTTTCTCTTGGTTCGCGGTCATTCCCGATTCCCCCGACCATTAATCCCCCTCCTCTCAACATCCTTTCTTTCACGCCACGCGATAAAATTAAACGGAATTTTTCGAAACTTAGATCATATTTTATTTTCAAGAATGTTGCCGAGATCCGACAGATGGACGCGGCGCTGCTACGCACGCTGATCTTTTTCTTTTTTTTTCTTTGTTTTTTTCTTTTTTTTTCCCTTTTTTTTTCTTTTTTTTTTTGTTTTGTTTTTACGATCTATAGCTGAGGCTACGGGATAATAGCTCGAAGCTTACATAACCGCCTTCGCCTTATGCTAATTGCAACATGTGATTATTATTTGCTTCCCGCAACGAGGCAGGAGACTCGAGCCCCTATTCGCGTCTCTATTTACCTCTCCTCCTTCGTCCGAGCCCCCGTCTCGCTTTATTTAAAACGGCATACGGATCTCAGCCTGCCCGCCAATGACTGCGAAACCCATTTAAATTTCGATTAATCCTCCTCACAAGTATCCCTCAATATCTCAAAACCCTCGGTCTCTCTCTCTCTCTCTCTCTCTCTCTCTTACTCCCTCGGCTGCCCTCGCTTGCGATTACACAACCTATGCGCCCAAAGTTTTTAATCGGATTTCTAGCGAATTAATCGAGAAGCCCAATGACACGTATCCTGCCACATACGACATTTTTATATAAAGAAAAAAAAAATCCTTTCTTCGTTATGCAAATATAACTCCCGCTTATTATATTATTCATGAGCTCCCAGATAAAGTAAAGGCCTTTTTTAAAAACTTTAAAAATGAATAATGAGTCAGGGTTTTCAAATACAACTTAATTTGGGAAGTAATGCGCGGGGTAATAGGGACTAATAGTGGCGGGGGTGATGTCAGGGAGGAGGGAGCTATGGGAGGATTAAAAAAAACCGAGCTGAAATTTCAAGTGGTGCCAGTCACGGATTGGCGGCCTCGACTCGCGCTCAGAACATTATCTTTTTAAATGCTGACGTTCACAAGATTCGAGCTCGTGCATCCAGGAATACAGCGAGGGGGAGTAACGGGGAGGGGAAAGAGGCCGAAGAGGGTGCGTACAAGTGATTCCGGTCGGCAAATAAATGTCAGCAACTCGATTAATCGGACACTAAACGGAATCTCTCGGCAATAAATCAGAATGCGAGCAGAGCGAAAGGGGCAGGGGCGTGTATGCGTGCGTGCGAATAGAAGGAAAAACGGGTAGAGACGCTAAGAGAGGACAGTGAGAAAAGAGAGAGAGAGAGAGAGAGAGAGAGAGAGAGAGAGAGAGTTCGCGGTTGTCTCAGCTCTAACCGCTCTGCCTCTGACTTGGTACGTCCCGGGCTACGATCGGCAAATGAACCCAATGAAGCGCGATTCGACTCTCCCCATCACCGCGAGCCTTAGTCGACCGAGTAACAGTCGTGTACGAGTGGGAGGAGGTACATCGAAAGCCGGGTCGCGCACTCGATCGACACACGTCGACAGTGATCCGGTGAGGTGCTCTGAGGCCCGGCGACGAGGAACGGTCGTTCCTGACCGCGCCTCGATGACTTTACGGGCGTCGATGCTCGTTCGCTGTGATTTACAGCGCTCCTAACCTTCGGCCGCCCCCTCGTTCCCTCTCGCTCTCTCGAAGTCCCCCCCCTCCCACCCTCCCTCCTTGCCACACGATACCACCCAATAACCCGCCATCCACGGCCGCCGCAACACGCCAAGACGTACGCAGTACCGCCGCGCTCGGCCCCCCTTGACATTGTTTCGCTCTCTTGTCTTGTGTATCGGAGAGAGGAGCGCATCGCATCCCAATGCGCGGACAGGGCCGCACTTTATATCTGTAGCGCGCTCCCCCCCCCCACATCCCCCTCCTCCTCTCGGGCACGGCAGCACTCGGCCGCTCTTTGGGAGGGACCTCGACCTTGGTCCGGCACTCGCGGCTCCATTCTCATCACGATTCGTTCGGGCTCTGGCAATGGCTAACGGATATCTCTCTGCCCTCGCCCTCGACTTCTCATCTTTATCTTTGTTTATATCCCGTTCATTTCGAGGGAACTTGAAAACAGCTCCGTCGAGCTTCCCTACCCATTATCCCTCTTCCATCTTCCCTCTTCCCTCTTTCTCTCTTTCCCCACCCCACCAGGCTCTTACCAAGCTCGCGGTACCTTAACTGTCGTCCAACTTTTCGGGAGTCGTTAATCACGTAACCGAAGGATCGGCGCGAAGACGTCGTAGCCGTTGTTCGTAGCTGCTACTTTAACAATGATCGAGGATTGCGCGACGATCGAGAGAGAGAGAGAGAGAGAGAGAGAGAGAGAGAGAGTGTGACCAGGTATTCTAATGCATCGGAAGCCAAAGAAAGCGACCCGGTGCCTCGTGCTGACGACGAGCGAACTATCTAAGTGTTCCGGGAGGACCACCATTATTCCCTGACATCTTACTCGTGTCACCCGGTATAAGGCTCGGTGAACGGAGAGGATGATAGGAGTCGGGAGTCGGGCGCGGACCAGCGGGAGCGGCTCCGAGCGAGACGAGGAACGACATCGGCAGTAGCCGAGAGAGGGCCAAGAGATATTTTTACGTCCACGTAGAGCGACGGCTCGAAGGAAAGAGACGAAGACAGCCCTCGCCGGTTCGTCCTCTCGCTCACTCTTCCCTGCCTCCTCGACCGTCATCTCGAGTGCCAATCGTTCTCTACGCGCCCCACTAAAACCGAAATCGCCGTAACGCCGCCGAGCGCCGGACACCCGCCGACTTTTCTCTCTCTACTCCCCCGCCACGCCGCAACCAACTCCTCCTCCCACCTACCTACCTCCATCCCTCCCTCCCTCCCTCCCACCCTGTCCCGTCCCGCCGTATCGCTTCATCGGATCTCTCAATTCTCTCAGCCTCTCTCCCCCGCTCCAGCCATCGACCCGACCGAGAGCCGTCGCTCTCACCTCGGACCCACATGATTAAGCACGCCTACGTCGTCGGTCGGCCCGCGCGCACAAATGGTCACCTTAATATTTACCCGGGAATCAAAGTTCCCTAGCCATTTCGTGGAACCAACATCTTATATAATCCTCGAATGAGCCCATGAGAAGCACACACGAGAAACACGGTAGAAGTAGACGAGAAGGAAGAAATATCATCACAAGCCGTTTTATATATCGTCGAGCGGCTGATAGGACTCTCTTCCTCCTCGGCCGCCTCTTACCCACGACTCGGACCATCCACCGACTCTCGGTTAAAGAATAAGAAGATGAAGAAGAAAAAGAAGAAGACGACGACAACGACGAAGAAGAATAAGAAGAAGAAGAAGAAGAAGAAGAAGAAGAAGAAGAAGAAGCACCAAGAATAAAAAAAAGAAAAAGAATAAAAATCGAATCTAGTTTACCTGAGTGCCAAACTAACACGACCGAACGTCTCGAGGAATCAAAACACGCATATACGTAGCCTGTATGTACGCACACTACACGGATATATGGATATTACGGATATATTCGGAATTACAAGTCCTGATGGATCGATTACGATTATGATACATATGACATTACAACGGAGAGGTGATTAATTTTACGGCCCATTCGTCTTTTGATTTTCTCATTCGTTTTACGACTCGCCGGAACTCGCGGCCACGATGATTCAAGCACTCTGTCGTTTAAAAATCGAAGCAACGAACACTGCCGGCGAAGAGAGATTCTGTTTTTTTATGTAAAATTTAATATCAGCTCAGTTAACAGGTTGAACGGAGGAACGTAAAACGCAAATCATGTATCCGAATTATTGAAAAATCAGATAAGTCATTTTCCCTTAGAAAAATAATAATAATAATAATAATAATAATAATAATAATAATAATAATAATAATACTATTACTCTCGTTTCTTACATTCCTTTACATACATAGGGACGAAACATCGGCTCTTTTTTTGTTTTTCCCTCCGTTTTATATACAATGTCTGGATAATAATGGTAAAAAATAAAAATGGACGCGTAATGCACTGGTAGGTTTGATTTACAAATCTAAAGGCTTGTAGAGGGAAGGTCGGAGGTGGAAGATAGGAAGGAAGGAAGGAAGAGGGAGAGAGGAGGAGTAAAGGCAGAGGCGGCGACGGGGCAAGGAGAATCGGGGAGCGGGAGCCGACGTAGAGTAAAGCCGTTTCGAGTCGCTGTAAGAAGGAATAGATGTTGTTTTGTAGTGCCGGAATAGATATTGGCGGAGGCCGTCGCGGGGACAGGGAAGTGCCACTATTTCTGACGAGCGCGGAGCTCCTTAGCGACGCTCTCACTCTCGCCTTGACTCCGACTCCCCTCTCTGTCCGCCCACTTTTTCACCCTTTCGGGCGATTCTCCTCATCCGTCTGGTCTCTTCTCACCCTTCTCCTAGAGCAAGGCAGACGACGCTGGGCGAGGGGCAAAAGAAACGAAGGAAGAACAAAGTTTCTAAGCCTATGGCGTTCGCGCTAATAAAGGACAGATGGAAAGGCCGAAGCCAGGAATAACCGACCGATGTCACACTTTCCATACGTCCGAGACGGGGGGGTTGGGGCGACGGCGTCGGGTCGGGTGGGGAGGTAGGGAGGGTGGGAGGGGGCGGTGGTCCCTTGGACTCCGACGGTCCCTAACGTTCGCACCGATAACGATATCGTCCCCACCCCCCACCCACTCACCCATATATGCTTCTTCTATGTTTGAACCGGCAGTAAGACGCGTTCGAGTCTGTGAATTGATACGCAACAAGCCTCCCAAGAATTTGCTGGTCCCGCGCGTTAACGTTAAGCCTCCCCGTATATTTAAGCAGAGTGCATTGCTCTTAATATGGAAAGACGGTCATCGGGACGCGAGACCATTCCTAGGTCGCACCCGGATACCTAAAGTTTTATCGAAGACGGGTCTGGGACTGTGAGCGGCCACGTCTTGTTAATTAGTACGTATTTAAGGCCGCAGAGAGGAAGCTGGCGATCGATAACTCAATATCACCGGGAGCCATTAATCATTCCACGGTCCGAGCTACGTATCTATTTGTCTGAGGAGAGGGGCGGATTGGGGAACGAGGAAAATCACGGGGATATGACGAATGATAGCCTTTGTAAATAGCCGGCCTCATCGAATGGCTATGGTTATGGTATGGATCTGGATGGTCAGCGCTGCTCGGGGCTCGGAAAATTAGAGCGTATCGGGGAAGGCTTCTGCCGAATCGATCACCCGAAGGAGCCCAACTCGATAGGACGGCATCGATAGAACGAGAGGCTAATTACCGAAGCTGTTGCTGTTGTTGCCCACTGAGTGGGAGAGGGGCTTCCGCGATTTAAACTTAGCCGGCTCCCGCTCCCAAGACATTCCCGGCAAACGATTGGGAACTTACTTCGTAACTCCTCATCTCTCTCTCTCTCTCTCTCTCTCTCTCTCTCTCTCCCCTCTCCTATTACTATTATTATTCTTATTGTTATTATTACTACTATTACTATTACTACTATTATTATTATTATTAATATTGCTAATATTATAGTAGTAGTAATTGGTATTGTTATTGTCGGTAAGTGCTTGTGTTGATTTACGCGAAGAACAGAGTCCCGGGTCTGCTTCGAGGGCTTCGTCTTCTATTTCCGTGATTCTTATGAGGAGTGCAATGCTACTCGTTCATGATCTAAATGATCGCGTTGGTAGGGGAATAATGAGGCTTGAAAATGCCGCGGGAGGATGCTGATGGAGAAATGAAAATTGGTCGGGTACGAACGAGCGACGCTGAATTGATTTTTATTGACCAATAAATGACGGATTGTATTTCGAATGATTGAAAAATAATTCAATTTGCGTAAGGAATTAACTGATTCACTCACGTAGCGACAACCTCAACGGGATTATTTGAACGGGATGGGCATTATCTTATACGTCATTAGAAAGACTTTATCCCCCCACCCCACAGTCGTTACTAACGTTACAACCAATTGAATGGCCTTGGTATACTAATATAATCGTAGATTCCGAGGGCGAAAGGTGGGGGGGGGGAGTGGATGAGGAGGAGGAGTGCGTGAGCACGTGGATTTAGACGGTGGAAACGACTAAACCCAACAACGAACGAGTAGGAGCCGCCGATAGCTTGGTTCGGTAAATTCGGCGATGTCGGGATGACGTGAACCTGACCAAGGTCACTAATCTATTAATCGACGTAGTATGCGTGGAAATCGGCCTCTGAAATTCCGTGGCTATGGCATCGGACTGTAGGAAATAGAGGCCGAGGAGAGGAGTACGCGTTACGCGTAGCCTGTTATCGGTTCCGTACTAACGGCGGTTCACGAATGCAAATGCGACCTGAGGAGCTTCCGTTCCATCGGTCACAAGGATTACGTCCTCGATGACGAGCCAAGATTTAAATGTACACGACGAGACGTCCCGTGAGAGCATCTACGACATGCTGAACCAATAACTCCATCGTTCTTTATCGGGCTCCCGCTCCTCTTTCTTGGCGACAGACCGCTCCTCTACGAGGTCGGGGACGGACTGTATTTGGCCCAAGTAGACGATATTCCCGATCCAGCGATAAAGAACAGGTTGACCTTGCCCAAAGCGTCTCAGATCCATCGCGACGTAATATCCTTCCCATTGTAATTGCGCTATAGGTAATAACTACGGCGTCTCAACTCAGCTCAGAAAAGAAAAAAAAAAAAAAAAAAAAAAAAGAAGAAGAAGAAAAGTGCTTTTCAGTGGCTTATGCTCGAAATGTCTAATGGTAAGAAGTTAAGTCCGGAGCCCTCGAGCGCCGCTTAGTCGAAATCCGTTAGACGAGATTTATAACCGAGAGAACGGCCCCGCCCGGTATTATTTTAAGGGAATCCAACGGTGGAAAAGTTCACCCTCGATGAAATAACGTCTTTATAATTGAATTGCAGGCTGACGAGGACAAGTCAAACTTCAAACTCGGATTATTTACCTCGAACGCGGAACTGTAAGGGGGCGGACTGACGACGGCGGCGGTGGCGGGGTCGGTGACGGTGGGTCGGCGAGAGGAGGAGCGGGGCGTTTTAGAGGGCCGGCTACGGCAGATCTTTCGCTCGTCAGGCAGGAGTAAAAAAATTGAGGAGGAATAAAAAACAAGAAGATGAAGAAGATGAAGAAGAAGAAGAAGAAGAAGAAGAAGAAGAAGAAGAAGAAGAAGAGGTGGACGAGGTAGACGAGGTAGACGAGGTAGACGAGGTAGACGAGGTAGACGAGGTAGAGGAGCAAAAGACAAAGAGGATGAGAAAAAAGGGGGAGAAGGTTAGCGCTGAATCACGTCGTCACGTACACGACATTGGAAGTGGAACGTCGATTCGCTCGCTCCTCGTTGTTGTTTTACTTTGTTTATATCGTTGTGTCGCTCTTCCTCCCGGCGATCGGGTCCTAGTCGCTCGGCCAGCCCCTCGTGACACCGGTATCGCTAGCTCGTCTAGTAGAAGGGGGTCGTCGCACATCGCAAGCTGTGCCGGTGACGCGAGGCAAGGCGTGGAGAGAGCGAAGACGTGTCGCTACTCGGGGCCGCGCGCTGCTTGACACACCTGCTCTCGACATTCTTGCCAAGCCAACTAGTCTAGCCGAGCCAACAAGACATACGGAGCATCGGAGGGCCGGGGAGACGGCCGGTGTATTGTGGCGGTCGGGGGCGGGGGCGGTGGCGGGGGGGGGCACAAACGACTGGGGGCAGGGGGAGGCTCGTGCGGATTCGCGTCAACCTATCTGCCGTTGGTAGGAGATGATCGTCGCGACTCCCGTCACAGGGCGACGAGGGATCCGCGTTGCACGGGGCGTGAGGGTGGGGCGGGAGGGGATGTGTGTGTGAGGAAGCGCCGAGTCCAAGCGCCTGCAATTAGCCTAATAACCATCGCTTTTTCATGCATTTAGCCAAACGAGCGGTCGAATTAGCGCGAGCTCGGGAAAACGTCGGAAAGAGCGGGGGGGGGAGAGGGGCCGCAGGGAGGCAGGACGACGAAGAGCATCTCCCATTAAAATTAGACGTCGACTTTAACGAGTAGGAGCTAATGGATCAAAGCGCATAATGTGGGCCCTCTTTGAATTTCGTCGCCTCTTTCATTAAGCAACGACTGATCTCGGCATTGTCGTCGGAGATAAGAGCTTCTCTCGGCACTAGAGTCGGCCGGCCGGCCCGGGGACCAGTGAAGCCTCCCCCGCCCACGTCCCCATCCCCCCACTTCTCACTCACTGTCTCGCTCTCGCTCTACGGCTCGTGTGTCGTTTGGCGCAGCCTCTGATGGAAGCTCTCAGACTCGCGAAAGGGAGCGCAAGAGAGAATACGACAATGACCACCCAGGCGCTATCTCCGAATGACAAATGCAAGTCCCCGCGCGTACAGCGGCCCCCTCGTCTCCCGCGGACAGGGGCAGTCAGGATCTGTCTACCTTTCAACTGCTGCCCCGGCCACCTCGTCGCCCCGCGACCCTGTCGGGCCTCCCTCGCTCGGGGAACGGCTAAGAAGGGAGGGAAGGGCGCTGCCGGTGCCGCCGAGCCCGGGCGTTAAGAGCTATCGTCACCGCCGTCCTCTTCTCGTCATCCTCATCGTCTTCTTCTACGCCTCGGTCTCGCTCACGCTCTCGCCCGCCCCACGTCAGCCGAGGCCATCGAGGGGAGGGGCGGGAGGAGGGCCCATGCCTGTCGCGACTCTCGCTCCTTGTCCTGTTTCGCCTACGACCGATCCACCTCTCTCCTTCTCTCTCCCTCTCTACGTCGAAGACCCCCCGAGACTCCTCGTGAGAATCAGACCACAGTCGAGCAGATTTTCGCGCCCGCCAGCTCCCTCACTGACTGATCCTCTCAACGGCGCGTCATCCCATTCCCTCAGCGCCCCGAGACAACGGCGCTGATTAGCAGTGCTGAGACCGCAAGCATGCGGATGGTCCATTAGATAACGTCCAACGACATGGAAAATTACGATCACAGCGGAGAAACCGAATCCTACGCTCCCAAATACACCCCCTCCTCTCGGCCCTACTCGCCCTACCACTTACTCATAATGAATAAATTATTACTGGAATGTGTACGATCGGGCAAAAACGAACGTTATTATAATGTGGTTTCTGGCTATGACGACGACGACGACGACGACGACGACGACGACGACGACGACGACGATGACGATGACGATGACGATTACGATGACGATGACGATGCTCTATCGGGACGTTAACCAGCGCTACATTAAAAAAGCCCCTCAATCTGATTTATAGGAAAATTTCTCTGGGAATGGAACGGAGATGATTATTAAATGTTATCAATGGCCTCCACCGAGCGCCTACCGACCGCCAAAGAAGCACCGTACCGTAGACAAGCCATTATTATTATTATTTATTTATTTAATTTGTTTTTTTTTTGTTTCCTCGAAAGTGCAATGGCCGATCGCTTTCGCCGCTCTTCATTATTTCTCCCTTCTTCTTCTCCTTCTTCTTCTTCTTCATCTTCTTCTCTGCTCTTTTCTCGCTCAAGTCCGCAGCCCTCGCGATGCGTCTCTCTCTCTCTCTCTCTCTCTCTCTCTCTCCCACTCAGCCGGGACTCGTAGTCTCGACAGGTCGGAGACACATTGGTCGACGTAAAAGCTGTCCGAAATTAACGGGTTAACCCGCGTACGTTCGCAGCGGTCGTTAAATTTAGATGGCCGCGCTTGGAAAAGGTGCGCGCACACTCGCTCTTACATCCCTCCCTCCGCCCCGTCCCACGAGCCCGTCATCGCAGCCTCACGCGACGTTCTCAAAAAGAGCGAGGGAGAGCGGGATGCGCCAGCACGGGGAACCCTGATGGGAGGACGGGAAGGAGTAAAGGGAGAAACCGAGCGAGAGCGAGAAAAAGGAAGCAAATGTAAAACGAGGAGAGGAGGAGAAAAAAATTCTCTTGCGGAGATGCTGCTCTCTCACTACCTCGTAAAATCACAAGCCCAATCCGAGAATGGAGACGGCACTCACTGAGCGTACCACGGCTATAAGAAATAAACGAGCCAAATGTCGTTTGAAACAAATTTTCTATTTACAAACCGTATCTTCATATTGTTTTATTTTTCCACGCTCCTTCTTTCTCTGCCTCCCCCGCGCATTCTTTTTTTTTTTTTTTCTTTTCTCCTACCCACTGCCCCTCCGCCTTCTCTTTCTTTCCGCTCGTCGCAGGCTTGTTTCCTTTCACCAGTTTGCCGTCGATTTTCAACTGGAAATTGGAACGTTTCCGACTCCTCGCGCTCAAAATCGCGGGAAACAGCTGGAAATCGCTGAAAACTGCAAATGACGTGACTAGACGAGTGAAGCGGACTCCCTGTTTTACAGCCCTGCCTTACTCGTAAAGTGGTCGTGGTGGTTGGGGGCGGGGGGAGGGGAGGTGGATAGACGGAGACAGCCTCGCAAAGTGGAGGAAGAAAGTTTTCTCGTTTTATAGGTTTAAAATCGAGTAGATCCCCCGACCCTCATCCCCCGTCGCCGCTATATCCCGGAAGTCATAGAAATTTCGAGTTCCCGCTCAGTTTGCCGAGGTGTATCCGGCCGTATACGACTCCATAACAACCCTTACGCACGGTTAAATGTCGATTGTCGTCCCCCCCCCCGTTTCCCTCCCGCTTCGTTCTTATAAACAATCATTGTTCTCGAGATCCGGGAGAACCGGCGACCGCGCACCCCCTCACCCAAGTCCTACCCAGTCCCGTTTACTTACTCACTTTTAATTTAGCTTGACTCGTCAACGGTAGGTAGGTGCGCGGGCCTCGTTGTCGCGCACGCCCCTCCCCTCCCGCCCGCCTCGTACACTCGTCAGATTCAATTAAACGATTTTAATGAACGCTAGGAATTCCTTACGACCGCGAATGCGAAAGTACAGAGAAGCTCCGGCTCGTCACGCTTTTACCATAAAATTAAAGTGACAGAGCGTGAGAGGTGTAAAGCGCGAGGGCGTCATAATTTAATTATTTAAATTACGTGCCGGGGGGGAAGAGGGGGCTCGGTCCGAGGCCTCCCAGCCACCGTTGGACAAGGACAACCTGAAAGCGGGGGGCCTACGAGGATGGCGCGACGTTAACCACCTCCGGCTCGGATTCCTTAAAATTCGTCTCTTGCCAACGCGAGCCTACACCGACTCGAGTACATGGCAAGCGTTGCAGTGCGTGTACCCGGATCCCGGAACCCCCGCAAATCTTCGACTTTTTTCTTTCTTTTTTCTTATTTATTTTTAATTATTTATTTCGATCGATGGAGGAAATAGGACAGGCAGGTACGCGCACTTCTAGAATTAGAGAGACGCCCCTCAGTTGCTTACTTTCACCTTCGAGGCCGACGATCCTCGACTCGAGGGCCGATTCGAAGGGTCTAGGAATTTACAAAAAATCTACGAGCTTCTGTAAAAAGTTAGCTGTCTGGACGCGAGCAGACAGGACTTTGCGGCCCATCGGGGACCTAAAAGGTCTTGCGGGTAAAAGGCGGCCTTATGCGTATGCCAATGAATCTGGCCCCGATACCGAATTTCCAGTCATTTTCCCTCGCAGAGTCGTCGATGAAAAGTTGCCGCGATAATTCCGGAGGCGACATCCTCGAAGGAAGGGTCATGGCCGTGTCCGGCTGCTATTTAATAATCAGAGCTCTAGCTCCACGGTGCATTCGATGATCTAGCCGCAGTAGATGATCTACGAATTTTACGGGCATGGCGATTGCAGAGGTCGGTGCAACGGCCGAGCAGGTATACGATCCGAGCGGATCCGAGCGGATCGGAGCGGGTCGGAGCGGGTCGGCCCAGACCAGCGCCGTGGCCCGACGTTAAATGCATTCGGGGAGATGTCAAAAAAGTGGCCGAGCTAACGAGCACGACGTCGTGGCATATCCTCGGGCGAAATCTCAAAGTCACAAGTCCAATGTTTTCCGCTCGAAAGTGTCGACCGCGGGATAACCAACTGCCTGCCCCCTGTCCCCACCTCCCATGTCCACTCAACATGCCCCTCACCCGCCGCTGTCCTTCACCCCGTGGCAGCCGACGGGCGACGTTCCCGGGTTACTACTCGCGGTAACTTTTTCGGCGAGTCGCTGTACCGTTAAATCTCCCCCCCCCTCCACCCCCCACCGACCGCCTTAACCCGCCTTAACTCGCCCTCGCCCCTCCCTCACCCGTCCCTCTAAGATCCCGTAACTATAAACTTGGCGCTTCGTGGCTTGGCAGGCCGCTCACGTAGAGCCGCGTTTTTCGCGAACGTCGTACATTTGGCACGGCGGGCGTCCCCCGAAAATACCTCCGACAATAGTCCTATTCGCACCTCGGCCCGGACGGACCTCACCGAGGCGAGCGCCGGTAAAAAAGTGATCCATCCTGGGGACTCGCGATCTCCTTGGGCGAATCGACCTAAAACCTGCCAATAACCAGGTATTCGAAGGCCGGCTTCGTCAGTCTGTCGCCGACTGAGGGCTGAGCCCCTCTCGACTAGACCAACGCGCTCGGCTGAGCTATTGTGAAACGATCGGGATCGCAGCCTCCGTGAAAGTGCCCTTTCACTCTCCCTCTCCCCCGGCTCCCGTGCCGATCCTCTATCCGTATATCCTATACTATCTCAGAAAGAAATAAGATAATGTGCCGTAAAAAGCTGCTTTACCCATTGAGCGCTTATTGTTTGTTTTCGTCTAGCCTCCCTCTTTCTCGGCTAGCCGCCCTGACACTTCGTGCGCGCGTACATCTCACGACCTGGCAACACCTGTGCCAATCACGACAAATCACGGCGACCGCCGCGATTTCATCATCCACTCGAAAACTCTTTAATCCCCATTTTCGCGCTCGAGCCCGGCACTGGCGCACAATGCGTCCCCGGGCCCATCAAGTCGGCCCTCTCCGCGCCGACTCCTCGCTTTCGACCGAGGCCCTTTCGTCTCGGCGTTTTTTCTTGCTCCCCCTGGTGAACGGCGCGCCGCAAAAATGTGTGCGCGCGAGATCCGCGGCCGGGATAAGAGGCCGATTTGGCGGAATGTGCGTTTTCGATTCTCCGCGGCCTCGACGGAACTCGGCAACGGGACGGGCGAACGGGGGAATACGACGTGGAGGAGCAGGAGAACGGGGAGACGGCCAAGGGAGCTGCCGGTGCACCGACATCGACGCCTCGTTCTCTGAAAGGATGGAGGAACGAGCGTGGCGGAGCTCGTGCGACACTCCCCCGGAGATCCGACGACGCGAGAAGTTAGAATCGATATAAAAAGCCGAGTAGGAGAAAAAAGTAAGGTACGCAAAGCGGAGTGAGAGAGAGAGAGAGAGAGAGAGAGAGAGAGAGGCGGTGAGGAGGTCTCGTATATTCCTCCTGCTCTCCTCGCGAGCTCTCTAACCGGCCAACAACAACGCCCCTCCCCCCAAGCCGGCCACGTTCGCTCTGTCCCTCTAAGGGCAGCAGTACTCCTGTAAAACGACTCCTTCTCTATAGCCTTCCCCCGTCCCTGCCTTTCATGCAAGCCGGCCCGTTAATCCTCCACAGATCCCTTCAGGATCCCACGGAGATGCACCCAGAGAATTTGCATACAAGATCTCCCTGGCATCTTTCGCTCTGTCCCCCTCGCTGCCGTCGCCGTTCTTCCCACCTATCCTCCGTCCTCTCACCTACCCACCCCATCCAAGCCCGCTGACTCTTATAATACTGTATAACTAATGCTACTTTGACTTTCAGCCGTTGCCGTCAACCCGCTTATAAGTCCGTTCTAACATACGTGTATCCATGTCATTTGTTTCCTTTCCTATCTTGTCCTTACGGACATGGGAATCCTTTTCGTTACTTTCAAATCGACACTTTTTCTTTCCTCCTGTCATACTTTGCCCTTCAATTTATTTCCTTTCCTTGAAATTGCTTTAACAACGCTTGCAGACTCGTTCTCTCTCTCTTTCTCTCTCTCTCTTATTGTTATTCGCATAAAAAAATTAACTTCTATCGGCTCTTTTTACAAATGATCCTAATAATTCCGTACGTGTACGTTGATATGTGTGCGCGCGCCTTCCCTTATACGGAACGAATACAACTTTAAGTAGAAATTTATCCGATTATTATTATTATTATTATTATTATTATTATTATTATTATTGTTGTTGTTGTAGTTGCTGTTGTCGTTGTTGTCGTTGCATTCCATAGGTGAGCACGAGTAACGAATTCAATGTCGCTTTTCACATTGAATCTCATTAGCAGTCAATCTATTTATATGTATTTACATTAGACCTCAAAACAGTTTTTAAGAGAAGAAGG
Source organism: Ceratosolen fusciceps (assembly GCA_018883505.1). Taxonomy (NCBI): domain Eukaryota; kingdom Metazoa; phylum Arthropoda; class Insecta; order Hymenoptera; family Agaonidae; genus Ceratosolen; species Ceratosolen fusciceps. The sequence continues at coordinate 4,165,467 of RCIC01000004.1, read as the reverse complement.
ATAAAGGAAAGAGCCTGGAAAAATAAATAACTTGAGACAGGTATGATAGTGGCATATTGAGTTGGCCAGCATAAAGCAAAATAGGATTATGAAATTTATTAGCGGCTCGGTGTCAATATAATTACAGTAAATGCTAACCGGGACGCCTTCGACGGCTAAGCTGTTCCGACAAGAGGTCGCCGTAAGGGTTTTATAAATATTAAAGGGACAATTAGTTGCTCCGATCGGAGCGCTCGGATATCCAAGCCAAGTGAATAGCGCGAGCGTTGGACCGAGAAGGAACGTGTGGTAGTAAAAAAAAAAAAAAAAGGTCCCCGAGAGAGAGAGAGAGAGAGAGAGAGAGAGAGAGAGAGAGAGAGACGTTAACTGTTTACACGGGTATGTTTTACGGCCTTTATTTTGGTGATCGTTTACAAACAAAAAACACGGTGAACAACGTAAAGCGACCGAGCGTGTTCGGATTCATTCCCCCGGAGCGGAGATCGGTGGTGCATCTCTCTTTCTTGAATCTATTCTCCTTAGCGGGACTTAGCCTCGCGAGGAATTCCAACGCCGGCGAAAGCCCTTGACGGGCGCGAGGTGCGAGGAAAGGAGCGCAAAAGGAGGAGAACGAGATGAAGGGGGAGGGAAAGGAAACGGCACTCGAGAGGAGAAAAACAACCTCGTTGGTTCTCTCCCGCGGGAACAATGGCAGCGCCCGAAGCAATGCCGCTACCATAGCCACGGAAGCCGAAAAAGCTTTTAAGGACGCTGAGGGCCCTGCTGCTGCTGCTGCTGCTGCTGCTGCTGCTGATGCTGATGCTGATGCTGATGCTGATGCTGATGCTGCTGAGGGCCCTACTGCTGAGGGCTGCTCTGGACGGTCTGTCAGAGGGGAACCGACCCGACCGTCCTTCTCTCCGTCTCTACGATCCTTTCCGTGCTACGGTTTTAAAACACACCTTAGAGGGAACGAAGTAGCGCGTAATCGCGGCCTTGACGAATCCGCATATTTAAGAAGGCCCATGGGAACCCTTTGCTCCTCGGAACATTGATTCTTCTTTTGAATGGAGGTGGGGAAACTAGTGGGAGATGGTCTGGAGAAAAAGTTTTCCTCCTCCTCTCACTTGTCTCTCTCTCTCTCTCTCTCTCTCTCTCTCTCTATTAGTGGATACTATCATGCACCAAGACCTTTGGCTTTTAACAATATTCCATGTAGGAGAAACGCTAGTGATCGACGATGTTTCTTCGTTGGTGTCGCAAAGACGATGTGAGGGGCGGGGGAGTCGAACTCCATTGGCTCTTGCGTTACTTATAGTTGGGAGACTCGATAGAAGTACAATGTTACACCTCGATAGTGCCAGCAGTGCGTTTGAACCTTTATGCGACTCAGAATGCGAAATAAGAAGCTAGAGATTGGAAAAGTTGAAAGCCCCCGTAAGAAAAATTCTTCACTTAAAGTCGAGTTTGCGTTTGCGTGAAAAGTCGCGCCACAATTGCGAATGATCATTACCGCGTACAAAGTGGTGCTTCGTGAGCGGATTCCCACAATAAAAAACGTGATTCGTCGTCGCGCTAATCGCATTACGAAACAAAGCAAAGTCTGGCTAATCTCGAGGTACTCTGGAAATATTCGTGAGGTCGACCAGGCGTGGGGGGAGGGCGTGAAAGAGAGAGAGAGAGAGAGAGAGAGAGAGAGAGAGAGAGAGAGAGAGTGAGAGGTTAATCCCGTACGGGGGCAACGATTGCGTAAAGCTTCGAGTCAATAGGGCGAGGGAACCTAGCATTACTACAAGTGATTTCCAATATAATTAACTTTTTCCATTTAGAAGCCGTTGCCGGCCTCCTTCCGCACTTCCTAAATCATAATCGAGTCTCCGTCTACTTAACGGTTCGTCGAGAAAATTAAAAAGACAATCGAGGAACGCCCACAAAAACAGAACTCTCATGCGAGGCCCATGACTGGATGAATAAGAGAGAGAGAGGGGGAGAGAGAGAGAGAGAGAGAGAAACAACAGAGACGACGACGACGACGAAACGGGCACTTCTCCCCGCCACCCCCTCTTCCGCTGTTGGTCTTTCTCCCTCATCGAAGCGATATCGGGTGACGTGACCCCGAAGAATTTGACGCTTGTACACCAGGGTATGGGATGGGTCGGGGCAGCCGTCGAGGGTTCCCCCAGAGTTAATCCGAGCCATATACGCGAGCTATTACCGTTAATTATATTTTCGCAGAGCGCGAAGGTTTTCGAGGGGTTACGTACAAGCCGGATAAGAGCCTAAGGGAGAGCCGAAGAGACAGAGAAACGATCGCACGAGTACGGATACGCGCGCCCACATGCTTAACTTGGTCTCTCTCTCTCTCACACACACAAATCCACACTCGAAATCCACCCTCCGCCTCCCCCCTCTCCGCCAAAACACACGCACAGCCGCCCCAACCCACCGCCATACAATGCGTGTGCGCGTCTCGTACCATCTTCCTCTAGTCTATCATTCCCCCGGGTTCGCGGCTGCACGGGAGGGGCTGAATTAAATTGCCACCAATTACCAGCTGAAAACCCTCTTCCTCCGCCCGTTCCTTCCCATCTCCTCGTTTCTCTTATAGCTCTGACGTCGTTTCCGATGCAGCCGACGCGTAGGCAGGTTCGCGGCCAAGAGTCCTTTTCCCCGGTTCACTCAACGCTTAACGCTTAACGCCTACATTTCACTTTCCTCAGTAGTATCGCTTAGTTACTAAATTCCAAAATAATAGGGACGGGGATGAGGTAGGGTCAGTAAGAAAGAAAATGATAAAAGGTCTGATACGTGTAAGAGCACAAGTTATCGTAAAGCATTGACGGTGGCGCGACGACCCTCTGTCCCAGCTGACGTTCCTGGTAATGGAAGTAGGAGCGGAGCTCGCGGAGTTACCGGGGCGGCAGGTAGCGAGCCGCGCCTCCCCCTCGGCGATCGGTCTCGCTCACGCTTGGCTCGCTCATCCTCCGCTCTCCCCAATGTCAATAGGCCGGTAATAACAGAGCCGCTCTCCTGCCTATTTATTAAGTAATCGCCGGGGAATTATTGTTATTTGTTTTTCTTTGGCAGCTCTTCCTCACCGTCGCGGCACCGGCATTTCTCGCTATTGATGCCCGACACGCGTTTCCCCTACCTCCGAGCTCTCTTCCTCGCCTATTACTATGCAAAGCGCTTTTTATTGCGGAATAGATAATAGATACGAGGCCCTACTAACGCCATCAAAGTTCCGCGGCTCAGGGCGGGAGTGAGCCACCGTGTCCGAAGGACGGGGGTAGGGGCTAGGTAGGTGGGTAGGTAGGTAGGTAGGTAGGTAGGTAGGGGTCAGCGGGGCAGGCGGGTGGGGGTCGGGGGGTGCGGGGGGCATGATTGGTCACTTATTTTATTCGGCCGTATTTTTTCGATCGTCGATGAAATCTCCGGCCTGACGGGACTGCCCATTATTCATTCCCCAATAAATTATAGATTTTCAAAATTAAATTGTCGGATGAATTAAATGCTAGCTCCCTTACCTGTGAGGTCGTCATTACATTCTGCCCTTATAAATTAGATAAGTACTCCTTCGATTCTCCGTCGCTTTCACTTAACTTATAGAATATTATGGAACTTTGGATACATATAAGTAATTTGATAAATACACAAATACTGACACAACGAGAACAATAAATAAAGAAATACGGCGGTGGAGAAAGGGCCGCAATTATTTTCGCTAGAAAATAAATAGAAACTAAATATGAAAGTCCGCTGGGTCTTTATAAAATCTCTATGTAACTTAATGTTTTCGCATAAATTTGTCTTCCATTCTTAAACATAATAAGAGACTTCCGGCTAAATTTTTTTTTATTCTTATAAAAGACTTTCGACCGATTAAATATTAAAATTTACCTTTTTCGCTACGTTATCTTAAAATTAATGACTAAATACGTTAGAGATAGACGCTCGAATGAAATTCGAGAAACTTGTATTGGCATTGTTAGTAAAATATAAAGAATAATCCTTACCTTTCGATTAAATCCTAAAATAAGAAAAATAAAAAAACAAGGGGAAACGAACATATACGCTTAGGTATATGTAAACATGTTTATATCAGGAATAAATTAATAAATAAATAAATATATATATATATGTATATGTGTTTGAGTGATTGGACGTGTGCGGGCCTGTGTGTGCGCGCGTTTTAAGCGCGTGCGCGTGCGTGCGTGAAAGTGTTATTCCTCGAAGACAATGTATTTATACGCGTTATATTCGCTTTCAAAAATAGAGAATTAAGCGTAGCCTCCACTGATCTATTTCGGTAAAGCTTCAACTCAAAGCAATGTAAAAAGAAAGAGTTAGAAAGAGGATGGGATAGATTGTTGGTTGTGTGAGTCGTTGGGCGCGCGAGTGCGCCAGTGAGTGGGATTCGTCGTAATTTTCCACGAGTCTCGGTGGGCAGGCAGAATAATTTTTCCGTGGGGCCGCGAATCGTCGCGAGGGGCACTCCGTACGGACGTGTGCGTACGGTTACCTCGACAACGACAACAAAACGCACCTTACGTCGCACCAGCAAACACACGAACGTATAGACACTCGGAGGTAGGGAGTAGAACGAGCGAGCGCAAGAGAGAGAGAGAGAGAGAGAGAGAGAGAGAGAGAGAGAAACGCGACGATAATCGGCCGCGTGTGTACAAAGCCCGACGGAGTAGCAGCAGATGCTTCGCGTCCGCGAAAGCAAGAGGGAAAGAGAAAAAAGCGGGTCGTAGTAAACGGGGGGAGTGAGAGGAGCTGAGACTTCGATACACAAATGGGCGGGTATAGCGCGCCGAGGAATACCGCACTTGGCTCCAATTGGCCGAGGGTGTCGTTACACTTATCGCATTACTAGCGCGCGCTTGTGGCCCCTCAACACATACGCGTATGCGCGTATGCACGTGCTCCCGCGGTTCGTGCGCGCGCGCGCGCTCTTAGACGGTGGGCATGCGTGAGGACGCAGCCGCTTACGTGTAGGCGCGGCGACCCGTGTGATCCCGACAGTCCCTGTGCGTAATCCGAGACGCTACCTTGTTACTTTAACTTAATTCCGCCTAGTTTTAGATAAAATGAAGAGTGATGGGGACGGCAAGAGCGTATTTGAAATAGGCTCTGCGATCAGGAGCAGCAGCAGCAGCAGCAGCAGTCGAACTGGGTCGAGTGATTTGCGATCTTAATTTTTACGCCACTTTGTCTTTAGGTGATTGCTCCACTCGAAATTATGACAAGGCATTGCCGCTCCAAGGCGCACGCCCCTTTCCTCCCTTCGTACCCGCTCATTATTTAAGGGACATTCTCAACGTTCCAATTAGCTTTCCACTCACTTAATTTTAGCCTCCATCTTAAATCTAAGGAATTAAATTCTTGTAGGATTTTAATTATTTCCCTGTGTCAAATACGTTATTCCCTAGTACGCTCTCCCCCCCCCGTTACCCCCATTAACCCCTTCCCCTATTCATCCTCCTCCTGCTCCACCCAACCCCTAGCCTTACCGCCCTTCTACGACACCATCAGCCGCTCCGTACCAGTGACGAATGTTGCTCCCATTGGCTATTCATTTTTCACTTCGTTCGTGCTCGCGGCTCGACTAAATACCAACTTGGATTCCTACTTGTAAAAATAAAGCGCTCCCACTTGCTCGACAGATAATTCTACCATTAATTATTTCCTTATTGTAAGAAAATGAAATTCACGTCACTTGGAGCGATGTCATTAATTCAAATGACACCAGCGACGGCTTTCAGCCTTCCAGTGCGCGTACCACCGCACTATTTCTGCTTTCCGTTAAATTAAAAAAACATTTGAGAAAAAACAAAAAGAAAGAGAGAGAGAGAGAGAGGGGGGGGGAGACAACAACAAAAAAAAAACACATTGATGAATCTTTTGCTTGGGCTGGAAAACGATTTTGACATAAATATACTCGTGCGGGCTGATGACTCATTTTTCACAAGAAAATATAGAAATTCGTTAAAATTGTAGCAGTTTCACACGAGCGATATCGTTCTATTTTTATAAGTTATAAATGCCGAAAGAGCCGAGGGCCGTTAACGACGATAGCTGAACCTTCGGAATAGGCAATAATGCTCGGACAATGCTTTAAATTTAATTTGATGCAGCAGCAGCAGCAGCAGCAGCAGCAGCGGCCGGGAGCTTCGCTTGGCTTTGTTAACGCTTTTAAAATTAATAATAGTAAGGAGGATGAGGGGTAGAATGAAATAAATCCACATAGAGAAATATCCAGCGGGAAAGGGTACTTTCTATGCTTAAGTAAGGACGTATGCGCGTAAGACGTAAGGCTCAACGCTGCAAATTTTCATCGAAATGTCTATTATGCGTCTAGATAGAACAGTCCTGTTGACGAAAACAACGAACATCCATGGAAATGGAGGCTGAGTATGCGGCGTGGGCGAGTGGGAGTCGAGTCCGACGCGGATATTTCTAAAAATATCGAAGAAGAGGCAGAAGCAGCGACACGCTCGAGAGCGAAGGCTCGGTGTGGTGCTGCTTCGGAGCGAGGAGGTCGGAGGAGGGCGCGGGAGGCGAAACGAGATGGGGTGGTGTGGTGTGGTGTGCTGTGGTGTCGAGAGGACCGAGCTGTATAGAGAGAGAGAGAGAGAGAGAGAGAGAGAGAGAGAGAGAGAGAGAGAACTGGGGGGAGGTGTAACGTACGGCCCGCCCTCGAGAATACGCGAGCTCTCGATGTCTCTTTAATTTGAGGCATCGTGCGCTGTCGGCTTGCTTTCGGGGAAATCTGAAAGCGTTTCGAAAGCGAGACGAATCGAATTTACATGCGGCCGAACGTCTTACGCTTTATTATTAATGCTCGGCTCCGGCAGCGCCATCTCCCTTCCAATTCAGCTTTAATAATTTGTATTTCTGTGCGACCGGGAGGGGCGAGAAAAAATAGCGGAAAAGTTGGAAAACCGAGTAATTATAGCTGAGCTTATTTTTGTCCGATTCCTCGCTATTTATATACATCTTACTCGGGATCTGCCAATCGACCGATATATCTATACCTATACCTATACCTATACCTATACCTATACCTATACCTATACAAATACCTAATCTCTGACACTCACTAAATACATACGAATTAATAAGCAGATATTTTTCCTAGGCTAGTAACTAGACTGAACGCACTCCCGTACTCACGTCCCAAGCTTTTCTTTTCTCCGGCTATTATTGTTATTGTTATTATTATTACTAGTAGTAGTAGTGGTAGTAGCGAGTAGTAGTAGTAGCAGTAGCAGTGGTAGTAGCAGTGGTATTGGGGAGGTATGCGAATGGGCGACGGTGAGCGCAGGTTAATAAAAGGGTCGAGAAGATTACTCGCGAATGTCGAGCTTCCAAGTGGAATAATTAATAGCGAAGATAGCGCGTCTCCCATTATTGCCCCGGGAAAATGAATCAAATTCACGCGTCCGTAGCGTTTGATTTATGAAATTATGATAGTAGCGGTGGAGGAGGCGGTAGTGTCGGAGGTGGAGGAGGCGGTGGAGGAGGCGGTGGAGGAGGCGGTGGAGGAGGCGGAGGCGGAGGCGGTGGTGGCGGTGGTGGTGGTGGTGGTGGTGGTGGCGGTGGGGCAGGCCGGCCGGCAGGCCTCGCCTTTCTCTAATTTATTCGGTATGAAAATCCTCGCGGTCACGCGAGCGAATGAATCTCGGAGCAGGTAATCTCTCTCCTCGGGCCGGTTCTCGGGACCGACGGTCGTAGGCGCGGAAATTGCATTATCGGGCGCGTCGTCGTCGTCGTCGTCGTCGTCGAATCGGGGAGTCTGGTTGGTGAAATTGGTCTATTCCCCGACGACGTTGACGACGGGAGCGCGAAGTGGACGCGCGACTCCGATATTCGGCGGGCGTCCCTCCCTCCCCCATCGACCTGTTCGGCTCGGATGCCTTGGCCCCCGACGCGCCGTCGGGCTTACCGAGGGTGTCATAGGGCGTCGCGACTCCCCTCCCCCACGATACGTCGTGGGTCACGAGGGTGGCAGCTTACCCGCAGAAAGGAGAGCGGCCCCGTTACGAGTTTTACTGCAGTTTTGCCTCTCGCAAGGCCGTCGACACCGCCTCCGCCGCCTCCGCCGCCTCCACCGCTTCCACCGTCGCATTCGGGAGCGAGCGGGACGCGCGCAATTGAATTTAAATATTCAATTATGCGATGTGTAAATGAAATAGAAGCCTTATGCAAATGGCAACACGCTAAGGGCTGTTGCAAATTTAAAGGGTTAAATATTTATTAGCGGAGGGGTTAACCGAGATTTATGGCAACGGACGCGTACCTACCGTTCTCGCACACAGCCAAGATTCGTCGCACGAATACGCGAGCGGACGAGCCTCCCCCACCCCCGCCGCCCCTCGCTCTCACTGCCCGTCCATATTCCTTTTTCTGCCTATCTATCCGCGCATTTATCTCGCTCTTGCATCTATTGTGTCATTTACCTTCGGTTTCTCGATTTTTATAAAAACCTCTGCGCAAGCAACCTCCTCCTTGCCTATCCCCCTCCCCTCTCGCACGCTCAAGAGTTTTGCGTCCAAGCACTAAAACCGAGCCACCGCTGTATTATTATACCAACCTCATCGATAGCATCGCCAAACAGACATTCGAAACAAAGAGAGACCTACACCTCCATACGAATACTCATTTACTGCTATACGTTGTCATCGCCGCCATTGCTGCTGCTGCTGCTGCTGCTGCTGCTGCTACTGCTGCTGTTGCTGCTGCTGCTGCTACTGCTGCTACTGCTGCTGCTGCACACGATGATAACGATAACGCTGTTGCTGCCAATTATGATGACAATGATGCCGCTGACGACGACGACGACGACGACGACGACGACGACGACGACGATGATGATGATGGTGATGATGATGATGATAGTGATGATTTAGAAGTATGAGCGCGTTGCTTCTTTTTGTTTTTCGATATTGAAAGAAGAGTAACGGAAGGCATGGGACGAGCGTTTCAGGCGCTCTTATGTAAACGATCATTTATGAGGATGATTATTATTATTAAACGGTGTGTATAAGAGATTGAGAGAACGCATCAAATAAATAAGAAGTCATTTATATTCGTTTTAACTCAACAAGGCTAACATTTATTTATAATTAAAATACGTTGATTGAGACAATAATTTGAACAGTATTCATTATCAGTTTTATATATGTATGTGTATATGTATATATATATATATATATATATGTATGTATGTATGTATATGTATATATATATATATATAATATCGCTATAATGCTAATCGTATACAATGTGCAGGTGTGTAGTTTCCTTTTATTATCCTCTGATTCCAGCCTTATGTCTATATATCCAAAAGAAATTCCGTTCAATATTTTTCTCGTATTAATATTTATGTATATATATACATACGTAAAAGTATATGTATATTTTTTTTGTGTATTATTATTTTTATTACTTTTTTATGGATATTGACACGTATACATTGACGGTACGTGTAGATAAGAAGACACGTGCCGCCGCTGTTATTGCGCGCAAAAAGAGTAAAAAGAGACTCGACTTATATCGTCATTACAGTGTACGTATAATACGCAAATCTCATAAGTACACCAAGATCCGAAACTTTCGCTCAATGTTCGCCGCGACAGGCCGTCCGAACAGGCGTAAGTACCAGCGCGATTCCCTTTCTCCCGCTCTTTATCGATCCGGTTAATATCGTGACACTATGTAGAGCAACGCGGGCATTACGAAAAAAAAAAAAATAAATAAAAATAGGGCCGCTGGGCCCCTTGGATCGCATGGCGAACGAAAAACGCGGGTCCTCACGCCTGATCTCCGTGACTGACATTATATACAAATACATATATACAATATATGTAATATCCGTCGAGCTGCTCTGTACAATAATAATTCAATAATAAAATCGTATAGTAGGAACGCGACAAGGAAGGAAGAAAAAATCTACGTATGTCTCTTTTGTATACATTTTGTGCACCAAGATTTAACAAATGCGAACAAACTATTACTAGAATAAACAAAGAACATTTATTAAGAGGCCGCAATTAATGCGTCACAATAATAATAATAATAATAATAATAATAATAATAATCAATAATAATAATCAATAATGACAATAATCAATATTAATAATATTAATATTAATAATAGTAATAATAAATTTAACACGACATCAACAAATGCAATTTCCGACGGACGTATGAATCAAATACATGTCAATTATATTTATAAGTATATATATTTTATATGCGTATATATATATATATATATATATATATATATATGTATACATAACTCCTCGCGACTTGACGTTAATACGTGCACACCCAGATAGATATCAATAGGTATTTTTTATACGTATACAGGCGTATGTGCACAGATAGACGCGCACTCGGTAAAATGAAGAACCAACTCGTTCGTCCGGCGTTAAAAAATGATAAAATAAAGAAACACAGTGCGCGCGGCGAGACGAACGAACTGACGACAAATGAATTTTTTCTTTCTTTCGTTCTTTTTGTTTATCGTCGTTTAATAAACAATCGTAATCCATAATCGTAATTATCCTTATTTCTTATTTTAGCAACCACAGAATGATTTAAACTAGTCTCGTCAGCTTTTAATTAATTAAGTACAGTCTTTGCGGGCCAATCCGCCCATTGCAAACTCTATGGCACTAAGTATTCACGTAATTACTCTAATGTATATGTATATCCGTCCATCTCGCGGCGCGAAACGTGATGAATATGTATATATTTACGTGTATATTTGCGCGTTCATGTATATAGAATACGTATCAAGAGACGAATTAAAAAGACGGGTGAATTTCGTTCGCGCCGTACAAGCCTCGCCTTATCAAATGCAGGAGTTCTCGAAACAAGAAGGAAAGAATAAAAAGCGATAGAGAGAGAGAGAGAGAGAGAGAGAGAGAGAGAGAGAGAAAGAGAGAGATAATGAAAATTATGTTCATCCCACGCGCGTGTCCTTCGAGACTTATCGTTGCATTTATAAAAGAAACTTCTCGCAAATTCAAACTTAACCATCGAAATCTACATGTATAAAAACTGAATCAATTGTCTGCGAGCACTCTTTTATTACAATATTTTTTCCGATCTCGCATTAAATGAAAATAAAATGAAAAAAAAAAAAAAAAAAAAAAAAACAAGAAAAACATTAATATATTCGCGTATAGATGTGCCTCATCCCACAATCCTACATTATCACCTCGACGTTGTCCCGAGTCTCAACACACTCGTACAAACAATGCCTTATTGACGACGCACGTAATACTAATAATAACGTACAATAATAAGAATTATGATATTCGTATTAATATTGTTATTGATATTGATATTGATATTGATAATAGTAATAATAATAATAATAATAATAATAATAATAATAATAATAATAATATTTATAATCATAATAATAAAAATAATAAAACTGATTCGCTTAAAATAAAACAGTATATGGATATAATGAACGCATTAAGACTTTTATCATTTGCATCTTCGCAACATTGAAACATTGTCTCACCAGGTATTTTTATTCTGGTATTTATTTTCTGGTGCCGCTGTTGAAAAACCGAGAAACGACTTTCTCGGCCCTAGGTTCGGTACTCGTAACTAGGGTTCCGATCCGCAGGTGCCGAGTATCCACCCATCAATTCCGTACTTATTCGTTAAATCCTTAATGTTTACGTGTGTCCACGTGTGTATCGCGACACTGATCCTTCCATAGATCAGTTTACTCTTAATCTCAGATGCCACATTACTTTAGCAAATTTTAATTATGCATAAGCCGCCTTCTTTGGCTGATCTCAAGTGCGTGCCGAAACAATCAACTTTTATATGTTGTTCCACAATTTTAACATTATTAAGACATCATTTTGTAAATAACTATGTAAGTATCTGTGATACGTACGTATTGCACCAGAATCTCACTTGGTCACTTTATGCGTATTCGACCCTTAGTTATTTTTCAGCACACATTCACCTTGGGATCAGAGGATGCGCTCTCTTGTGTCCATGTAGTTCTTATATATGTAAGATGTTTATGTAGGTAAATATACTTTTTGGTATATATATATATAAGTAAGAATGCAGAATGACCTGCAGACTTATGTGTTTTTAAAAGAGATGAATATAGTGTAAATGTGTGTGCCTTTGTGAACAATGTATTATCGAGGGTATTGTAATTAGGTCTCTCACACGTTCTCTCACACGCATTCTCTCTCTCTCTCTCTCTCTCTCTCTCTCTCTCGCAGATACACTTGAGTGAGCTCGCGCATACAGAGTTACACAAATGAACACACATTTTCTCTCCCTTCTTAGGAGAGTGAAACACTTTTCGTTCGGCCCAAAGGAAGCAGCTTTATGCTTGGCATCCGAGTTTTGTAGCTTCGTCATGATAGATAATGTCGATTTCATTTTCATTCCGAAGCAATATTCATTATTGATTTATTGATTTATTTTTTGTTGTTGTAATACAAAATGGGTAAGTACGGGGGTCGGGGGGTGGATCTCGCGCGCCCTGCCGGTCAGGACTTTGTACCTCACACAACTCCCTAATTACGAGTACCGACGCCTAGTAATATTTAACATTTTTTTTTTTAACCTCCAAAGTATTTTCACAGTTTACAATAGAAAGAAGAAGAAGAAAAAAAAATAGAAGGGATTCGCTTTGTTTGCTTATTTAATTTGGCAGTTCTCTCTCTTATACATGTCAAGCACAATTTATTCAACGCAATCAATCATTCGATACAAAATACATCGCACATGCCAGCCCGTTACTTTTCCCTAAAACACATACCTCTTCTCTCGTATGCATGTAATAATGACATCGTTCAATGAAGAATACAAGCGCACAATGACAACGCACAGTTCCCTAAAATTGGCCTCAACCGAATCCCGAAATGCCTATCCGGTATCGATAACCGCTTGTGAAAACAACTTGTACCAAATCCACGAATTTTTCATGTACAGCCGCTCTTATTTATTATTATCCACGACAATAGATGAAAAGATTGCTTGAAAGTTTGTTAAATCCAAGAGTATTAATAATAATATCTTATCGAATTGTACACTAGCTATATTGAATTGTTATGCCTCCTCGCTATATATTCTCACAAATGTATTTGCTTTCGATTATGGTAACCTAATCACTAATACTTTATAAAACTAATAGAGCCTAAACCCTCTCGCGCACGATGCTTTTCGCGTAAATAAACATTTGCGCGTGCCCCCATACCCTCCTCCTCCTCCTCCTCCTCCTCCACCTCCTCCTCCTCATCCTCCTCCTCCTCATCCTCATCCTCCCCAATTTTATCTCCATATATAATATAATTATTTAAAAATAGACACAAATTTATTTGTGACGTTAGACTTATGAATTAATTACGTATATTCCTGATCACGATTGCGGTTTGACAAACGCACGTTGCTGTAACGTTTGCGCAAACACGAATTATGCGCGCGCGCTTTATCCTGTAGCCGAAGCTAGCGTCGCGACGCGACTCTGCCAACATTCTCGTCAAAGTCTTTATATTAAAGAAACGAATGAGTAGCCCACGGGGAGTAGCGACGATCGTGGAAATAAAAAGAAGAAAGAAAACGTGAGAAACGTTGAGATCGGACGTATACTCTGCGTTACGTATTACGTAAGTTGCGCGACTTTTTCGCCCCCACCAAAGGCAACTTTAAATTTCTATGACCATGTCTAGAGATTGTGTTATTGGGGTATACACCGTTATAAAAAAAAATATAAATACTAACGTTTGAAAGTTCAGGAGCGACTTGCTCGCTAATAAGCTAATTTGCAAGTCATAATTGAAAATTCGAGCTAAGAATAGTTAGAAAAGTCCGAGTAAAAGTCTCTTTTATAACTTTTTAATTAACGAGCTCAAAAAGTTACCTTTGCAAAACGTATAATAACGTGTATACATGAATCTATGTATATGTATATGTATATATATATATATATATATGTGTGGTTACGTATACGTGTGTATATGTATATGTATATATATATATGGATGTATGTATGTATATTTATGTATGTACGTATATGTATATATATATATATATATATATATAAATGTGTTAGGTATATCCCTAAAATTGGCCTGTCAAACTGTCCAAAGTAACAAAATAGAATCGCGTGGCCGTCCGAAGCCTTCTTCCTTCATATAATAAGCAATAGCGGAAAGTCTAATATTCGGTTGCGTATCACGACAAGCGGCTCGCCTTCTTCTCTCGCGCGGTCTCAGTATCAGTCCCTCCCCTGTCCGTGTTTCCCATGAAGGTCACGCGTCGCACGTATTATTGAAGTCCTGAAAGAAAGTTCATGTAAAACGGATACCGAGGCCAGCTTGATATCAGGAGGTTTCGAGCCTCCGACATTGTTGAACTGCCCCGATTGCCACGGAGCAGCGGATTTGCTTTGAGAATGAAAAAAGAAAAAAAAGACCTCTGGTTCTTGTGCGCGTGACCTTGAGAGCTGAGAAGTAGCTAGTAAAGCATAAGGAGTCCAAGGCATGCGCACGGGCACGGGGCTACGGAAAAGATTGTGGTGAGCGGCAGGAGGGACAGGGCGAGTGTCGCTTAAAACGAAGAGGGATCGTCTATTGAGAGAAGCATGCGACAAGGGATAGGAGCGGGGGGGGGAGACCAGACGCCAACGATCGAATGGAGCTGCTGCGTATACACGATGATGCAAAGTGAGAAAATAGCACATGAAAGCAAAATAGATGCAGCGAGAGAGAAACAGTAGGGTGGACGACGACAAAGCCAAAGACAGACAGAGAGAGAGGGAGAGAGAGAGAGAGAGAGAGAGAGAGAGACAGAGAGGGTGTGTGCGTGTGTATTTGTAGGTGTGGGTGTGCGTGTATGGGAGCGCGAGCGAGCGCGTGTACGTGTTACAAATGGAGAAGGAGAGAAGTGGAAACGAACGAGTGTTAGCGCTTTATAGAGGTATTAAAGGTAAGAAAACAGTGCAACACGGAGTAGTAGTTAACAAGGAATGCGCCGATGGAAGTGCGCGATAATAAGTCGATCGGCATCGACCTCAGCATCTGTATCGACTGCCCTTCTCGTCTTTCGACCTTACTCGCATTACGGCAATGGAAAACAAGAAGATAAGCCACGCGATTATGCAAGCACGTGAGATTGACTCGATGCGAGCCCAATGAGAAATACGAAGGCTGGGAGGGGTATAGATTGTACTCGGTACCGATGTGTCAAAGCAGCCCGCTTAACATACATTGGCGTTGGCTCAACGGAAAAGTGCATTTACAATCAGGGCTTCGGTATTGGCTAACGAGAGCCCCCGTTCTGGGCTAAGAGGAGCCAGAGCGAGATATAGATAAATGACAGTGTGAGCGGGAGAGAGAGAGAGAGAGAGAGAGAGAGAGAGAGAGATCGGGAGTAAGAAAAATAGGGAGAATAGTCGCGTTTTTTTTTTCTTTTGTTTTATTTTCTAGAAGCGCGAGTCGCCCTGTTCGCGATTAGAGATGTGCGAAAAGGATTGAAGACAATGAGCCGTGAAAAGCGATTATATCATTGATTATATATTGACTTTAATAACCGAAGATAAGAAGACTAGAGGCCGATGTCGACGCCGCCCATACCGCCCATACCGCCCATACTCGCCACCGTTACTTCTCTCGCCCATGCCTCTGATGCTGATGCCGATGCCGATGCTGCTGCTGCTGCTGCTGCTGCTAAGCGACTCGGTGCATCCCGTCCCACCTCCGTCCCGCTCGACCCTCCCCCTCCCCATCCTCCCCCCTGCTGTCAGCGGTCGCGGTTTTCAGCGCCCTGGTCGGTGAGCGAGCTAGCCGGGGACCGGCGTCCGAGGACCCGCGGAAACGATAAGCCCGGCGCGATGATGGTAACCGCGAGGCCGCGATTACGAGCACGGATAGATGGCCGAGTGATAGGAGGCGAGGGCGGCGTGCGCGTGCGCCGGGGGCGCGGAGGCTGCCACCGCGTGCGGTGTGCTCGCCATCGCGGCTGCCATCATCATCTGCTGGTGCGTACGCTTTAGGGAGTTGGGAGTTGTGGCGGCGCTACTCGGGGTCGTAACGGTGGTCGTGTTGTTGTTGTTGCTGTTACTGTTACTGCTGTTGGCGCCGCCTCCGCCGCCGTTAACATTGCTGCTGCAGTCGAGACCGCCACCGCCACCGCCGCCGATGACGTTGCTGCCATTGCCGAGAGCGGGACCGCCGCCACCGCCGCCGCCACCGCCACCGCCGCCTCCGCCGACGCCGCCTCCGCCAACGCCGACACCGACGCCGACGCCGACGCCGATGCCGACGCCGACGCCGACGCCCGTCAGGTTGCTGTTGCAGCCACCATTATTATTGCTGGCGTTGCTCGGGACGTTCGTTTGCGGCGACGGCTGCGGGGCCGATTGGCTTTGGCTTTGGTTGCTCAGTTGCAAGGGGCTTGCGGTACTGCCTAGGGCGGCGTGGTGGTGATTGTGGTGGTGGTGATTGTGATGGTGGTGGGGGGTTATCGCGTCGTGCGGATAATAAGACGATGATGTGGGCGAGGTACTCACGACGTCCGGCGTGCTGGCACCGTCGGTGTGGCTCGTGCTGTCGGCGGTGCTACGGGGTCCGCCCCCGTCGAGGCCGTTACCGAGCTCCGGGGGCTTCGTGCTCTCCCGGTCGTCGATCACGAGGTCGATCGGCATTTTGCCCTTTAGGCAGCTGATGTACCGATGGCAGAAATTGTCGCAGAGCTCGTGCACCTGAAACATCCAAGGGAACCAGAAACGTTAATGTTGAAATACAAGAGACGTGCGGCGGCCTGCCCCGCGGTCTTTATCGGCCCTCCCCCGTACTCCACGAAGATATTCGGGCCAGGGCGTGTGCGTCGATAGGCTAAGGTCGCTCGCGCGCTCCTCCTTGATTCCAAATAATCGGCAAATAATCGGCAATAGAACGAGGGCGGGAATCGTCAAAGAGGAGGTTAGATGAGAGAGAAGGTGGTCGTTGCGGGAGGAGGAGGGATGCATAGGCATCGGGCAGAGGGAGGGAGGAGGATAGGGTAGCAAGAGCAACGACTACGCGAACAGCGGCAACGGTGGACGGCAATGAGAGGGGCGATGAGGCGAGGAGGTCTGACCGGTGTCCAGCAGACCAGAATGTTATGTATGCAAATGAGGACTGACAGGCCTATAGGTAGCATACCCCCTTCTTTCTCTCTACCTTTCCCTTAGACCAGTTCTTTCGTCTCTCTTTCCCACTATCTCTCACACGCATACGCACTCCCTCTCCCCCTTCCACCTTCTTTCCGCTTGTTTTTTCTTTTTTTTCTTTCTTTTAACTTTCTCCCTGTCTTTCCAGCTCCATCTCTTTATGCCTCTCTTACTCCGTTTCTCTCTTTCTCTCTCCGACCCGGTCTACCATTTCTGCTAACTCTGCGTCTCGTCGTAGGTCGCCGCGACTCTCGTATCGATTTAGAAAAATATATTATATAAGCAAAAACAAATAAAAATCGTTATCTTGTTATATGTAAATCGGTGAAGGAGCCGGTCAGAGCCAACGTTATTATGATCGCGCTCCCTCTCTCCTTTATTTTCGTCCTACCTCTTCTTCGACGTTCCTTCCTCGGTCTTCTATCCTCGTTCGCGTCTCACATGCAAGCATGCAAGCACGCACGCACGCTCGCACGGGCATCTACCTTACGCATGTTGCCGGTTCGGCATCATTCGGGTAAACCTATCCCTATTAGATATTCACATGCAATAGGTAAACGGAGCCATTTTTACTCGTGCCCCCCCTCACTCTCTCTCTCTCTCTCTCTCTCTCTCTCTCTCTCTCTCTCTCTCACGCAACTCAAACGCAATCGAGTGATATTTGGATTGATTTAGCTGATGCGAGTTGTGCAAGCCGCTTAGCCGTTGTTGCGGCGGCAGTCTTTACCGCGGAAGGAGAATAATTGCTCTCGTCGTTACTGTCGGACCAAATCATACTCTTCGTATTGTGCAAGGAGAATTCAGAGTGCGCCTTTACACTTGTAAAGATGTGCAGGAGGGGTCTGTCGAGTCTCCGGATAAACATCTTATGCATATACGAGGTTGGGCCTCCACGCTCTTTGTGCTCTTGGTAAATTTTTTACAAGTCCACTGGAAGGGCCTCATGTAAGCATTTGAATGTGGTGATCCAGCTGCATGCAATAAGATATTTCAGTAAGGAGCTGACTATCGAGAGACGGAGAGCGAAGAGTAATAATAAGATTCAGCGATGCCGCTTGATGTCCGGGCTCGGACTGAAACTTGTCTATCCACACTTGACTATTCGATTTGGTTACCTAAATTAAAAAGGGAGTACGAAGGTAGAGCCAATAAGGGAGAGAACGTGGAATAAGAACAAGAAAAACGGCAACAATAACAATAATAACAAATAATAATAACAAATAATAATAACAAAGAATAATAATAATAATAATAATATTATTATTATTATTATTATTATTATTATTATGATTACTATTACTATTATTATTATAAGAATAAGAACGAGGAGAGGAATAAAACAAGTGCTGAGAATTCCGAGATATCTTTTGAGAGCAAGATTATAAAGTTGACAATGTATTGGCCGAGTAAAAATGTATTAAGCCAGGAGTTCCAGGTTAGAATACTTGTTCGTCTTTGATAAAGGAATTTACGAGGAGAGCGCAATCGCGACGTCGTTAGTGTTTCATGAGTCAAGCAGGCAGGCAAGCAGGCAAGCAGGCAGGCAGGCAGGCAGGCAGGCAGGTAGGCAGGCAGGCAGGCAGGCAGGCAGGCAGGCAGGCAGGTAGGCAGGTTGGCAGGCAGGACCGGCGAGTAGCAGCGGCAACGGCAACGGCAACGGCAGCGGCAGCGGCAGTGGTGGTGGTGGCGGCGGCGGCGGCGGCGGCGATGGCGGTGGCAAGAGAATTCGGGGACATTTAAATGCCTCTTGGATCGGATGCACTCGTTACCTCGGCTCGAGCGAGGCGAAGGAGCGCAGCCGCATTCTTTTTTGCATGTTTTTTTTTCCAGAGGGCCTTTGCATCCTCCTTCTCCTCCTGCTGTTACTGCTCGTCGGTCCTGCTGCCCCTCCTCATTCTTCTCATCTCATCCTCTCCTCGTCCTCCTACACATCGGCGTCGGCTCGATGAGAAAGGCCCGTACGAGCCATTTCCCTTGACCGGGGCCCTTCCTCCCTTGTCGTCGCGCTAACACAATGCAGCGAAAATGACTAGATTCTTGTGTATAGCCTACGAGTGTGCGGGAAGGAATAAGCGAATAAGCAATAGGCGAGCCGAAGGACACCGGCTATAATGCCCAACTGGTTAGAATTTGATCTGTCGAGGGAGGCCCTCGGCCGAGAGAGTAACAGTGAGACTGGGAATGAGAATGAGAGTGAGCGTGAGAGTGAGAGTGAGAGTGAGAGCGGGAGCGAGAGCGGGAGCGGGAGCGGGAGCGGGAGCGGGAGCGAGAGCGAGAGCTAGGGCCAGTTCAGTGTGCGTAAGAAGCGAGGGACAAGGTGGAGAAGCAGGAGCAACAGCAACATCACCGGCACCGAGAGGAGGTTGAGGCGGAGGCGGAGGCGGAGGTGGAGGTGGAGGTGGAGGTGGAGGTGGAGACGAAAGAAGAAAGCCGAACCGGCAACGCTCCGGCAAGCAACAAGGGAGGCGAGAGCCTCCACCGCCACTAGGGCACATGCATTCGCTGGTCAATGTTTCGCTTGTACAAACCTTAAACGCTATTAATTTTAATTGAATTTTTCAAGCTTCTCGGGGGAACCGGCATAAGCTTCCTGACCCAGCACTGCATTATGTCGCTATAATTACTATTCCCATCGAATGAGCGAACGATTATTTGATGGATTCTGCTCGGAGTTAGCCTATTCCGATAAAAAGCAAAAGAAAAAGAAAAAGAAAAGGAAAAGGAAATAGAGAATACATTAAAAGAAGGATGGATAGGGTGGAAGAGGGAAAAGGCCGAAATAGGCACGCATGGATTGGCGGATGAGTAAAAGTTCATCAAGGTAAAAGCAAGTGGGCACGACACGCTTACGAGATAGAGTTGCCTGGGTGCGGGTGGCGGATGTTAATGATGGGAGGGAGAAGGAGGAGGGTCGAGAGAAAGAAGGAGGAGCCGATCGATACGGCGGAGTGGCACTTTTTCAACACTAAAAACGTTGGCCGAAACAAGGAGACCTGCAGAGCAAACAAACACCTCATGAGCTTCGGGGCCATAAATCAAGTGGGGGGGTCAAAGTCCGAAATCAATAGTGGTAATATGTAGGTCAGTGACGAAGGCCGCATTGAAAATCCTAGTCATTTAGCGCGATTGTCCGGAAAGTTAAATATCGCTTTTTCAACAAAAAAAAAGTATAAAAAAGCTAAAAAAAAACCGCTCGAGCCTTCGAATCGGCTATTAAATAAAATAAATGTGACCTCGAGACCCTTGTGACGCGTCGGAGATGTCGAAGAGCACGGAGAGATAGATAAGCAGCAGCAACAGCAGGACGAGGAGTAGTCGCCCCGGCCACCGGGACTGCCATCGACGGTACTTGGATATTATCCAGGAGAGGAGAGGCTGTCGAGGAAGTCATTGATCAAACAGCCTTAGTCCCGAGGGATCAGTTTCGCTTCCGGGAATCCGATCGACTTTTTACCCTCACGTATCACGTTCCGCTGAGCAAGCTCGCGTTGCAGAAAATGGCAGGAAGCAGAAGACTCCGCGCGGCCCTCTTTATCTATTCCAAGCCCTCTTCCTACGGCCAGGCTCGGGGTGCGAGTCGTTACCCTCCCGAGCGTTCGCGCCTCGTGAGCGTAAATCGCGAGAGCCACTCCCTCGCCTTACGGCAATACCGACTGGGGGGATCCAAGAGAATCGGTATGTCGAGTGTGTGGCTGCTGCTCGCGCTATGGATCTTCGCGACCGATATCCGTCATTCAACAACGCCTTCTTTCCTGACCCCTTTTGATCGTCCTTTCCTCTACCCCCCACCTCCCACCACCACCAGCAGCAGCACCATGCACCCCCACCATCTGTACCGCTACATCATTCACGTGGGCTTTGGACACGTGATCCCGAGACCCACACCACGCGCGCATCGCTCTTGATCCTTTACCGCGTACCCTTCTCCTGGATCACTTTCTACATCGCTTACGGTGTCGTATCATCGACGATTGCGCGACCACGTCGGTCGACGCCACTCCTCGCACGCCCTTTGTCACCCCCAGAGGCCGCTCCACTCGCCAAATTAACGTAAAGTTATCGAACTTTTTATACCCTCCGGCCGCGGGTAAATATTAACGATAAGGAACGTCTCTTTACGCTCAATGGCATTATTATTGCTGCTATTATGATTATACGATTGGCTCGGTGTACGAGTACTTTCGGCCATGAATACGTGCTGTTTGATTACGTTTTTTTCGCGAGATTTCTACCTCTCATGGGGAAATTCACATTATCGAAGAAAGTTAACTGACCTTTAACTTGACATCATAATGCAACTCTTGCTGAAACCATTTGCCTATGTATTACAAACACGCGTGAATCTCTTTGTTTTGGCTCACGGAGGTTTCGTGTTCAAAAAACCATAAACCCCGACTCGACGACCGCTATTATACTTTTATATATATGTAAACAGAGCCGAAAAGCTAGGCTATCATCGTTAGCTGTCGTAAATGAAGCCAATTTGAAATGTTTAGTTAGTATTTTAAATAAGAAAATATAATGAAGCGTGGGTAGGTAGGTAGGTAGGTAGGTAGGTAGGTAGGTAGGTAGGTAGGTAGGTAGGTAGGTAGGTAGGTAGGTAGGTAGGTAGGTAGGTAGGTAGGTAGGTAGGTAGGTAGGTAGGTAGGTAGTGGTTGGTTGGTAGGTAGGTTGGTTGGTAGGTAGGTAACGATCTGGTCATGGTAAAAAGAAAAGGAAAAAAAAATAGATAGAAAAGATCGTGCATAGCCTGGCAAAAAGCGTTAATAAGAAGAATAAGAATAAAAGTAAAACTAATGATTTACGAAAAATACGATCTGACTGAGAAAGCGAAGGAAAAAATGGACACGAGTGGGCTGGGGGAGTAAAAAGGAGGGTGGGTAAGTAAAAAGGATTGGGTGAGCATTACTTACGCGAATGTGTAATCGTATATGAGAAGCCGCGTAGTGGGACGGGACGGGACGGGACGGGACGGGGACGGGGACGGGGACGGGGACGGGGACGGGGACGGGACGGGGATGGGACGGGGATGGGTCGGTTGTCCTCGAAGGTCGCAGGGCTGGTCTTACGTAGTAGGATTTTGGACCGATGCCGGTGCCGAAGCCGGGCGGATGCGGCAATCCTCCGTAGCGAAGGGGGAGTTGGCAAAAAAGTCGAAAGGAGCCGGAGCATCGGTTAACCAGCTGGATTGACTTACGTCGTGCGCGCATCGATTGCCCATATACGAGAGAGAGAAGACATTGTATGTAAACAGAAATGCGCGCATAATTTTTTCGTCCCCTCGCTGACCGATTGACTCGTTAAATTCCTCGGTCGCTTCGTAAGGGGCGCTCGCCGCTGCGGAGCTGGGCCGGGAGACGAACAATGAATGCCGGCGGGAGCTCGACCGAACCAGGTCGGAACCAAACACCCCGGCGACGGCTCCTCTAAACAATTAGCAATTAACGTACCCGGGTACGTAGATGATTTAAATGGCAATGATGCGCGAGCGATGCGACTTGCCTCCCTTCCCCTGTCGTCATTTACCGAAACTTCGGACGATCCCTCCGAGGATTAATCCAGAAATACAATAAAGAGCGTTCCGGGAAATCGCCCGACCCACGGACTCGCGTACTCTGAGTATCCAGTGGTCCAGTGCTCCAGGGCCGTTTAATACCGGCTACGCTTTACGAAGCCACCCGGGCAGCACTTCTTTGAATTCGCCGGCGTAAAAAGACGCTTTCCAAGAGATTAAAAAATGGGGACCGACACTTCCCGAGCCAGTGTCGCGGCATGTAACTCGAGATTATTCCCATTTTATAGCCGATTTAACAAGCGAGAGGGTCACCCGGGCCAAGGCGTCACGGGAGTTTCCGTTACGAGGGCGAGTTGGGGCGAGACCAGTCAAGTCACCTACGCCTTCCAACTCAACACTTTTGCCGTTACATTTACGTCCCGACTCGCAATGCAAACTACGCCCTCCCCCTCCTATGTCCCCTGTATCCAACTCCAACCATTATCGACGAGCTTTCAGTTGGAAAAAAAAATACCGATCTAATGCTCGCAAAGTCCTGACTATGTCGATGAAAAAGTTCTCGTCTCCAACAGAAAAACTTAAACGCGAGAGAGAGAGAGAGAGAGAGAGAGAGAGAGAGAGAGAGCGGACGAAGCCAAAGTTTAACTCTCAAAAGTGAGGCTCCACCGTCCCTTCCCTGTCCTCCCTTCCCACCCCCCTCGATTCCCCGTTACGGAGTATCCCTTAACGCGTGACGCAACAATCAAGCAAAGTTCTGCACTTGCGGCCAAGATATTCCGTGACTGGAGCCCACGGAATGCGTTCCATTGTGACGGTCCTCGGAATTGGCCAAAAATTCTGATGCCGCACCAGACTCGGACTCTTTTTTTCTTTTCTTTATGTGCCACGTTTGCCTGCTGTTCGGTTAACCGCGCTCTCCCCGTCCCCCCCATGCCACGAACGAACTTTTCCGAAGGCAGCCGCTCCTTGCCAGGGATGAGGTTAGCGTCGAGAAAGAGAAAAAGACAGAAAAGAAGAAAAGGGGAAGAAGGTAAGTTCAGTGTGGCAGCTAACTCAATATATACAATCTCTCTCTCTCTCTCTCTCTCTCTCTCTCTCTCTCTCTCTCTCTCTTTCTATAGCTCTAGGTCTGTATTAGAGGCCGAAACAGCGAGCCTATCCATGCGTGAGGCTTAAAAACGTGATTTTTTTTCAGTCTTCTCTCTCGACGCATACATTTACATGTGAAAGTAATGACGCTCTTCTTTCAAAGCCTTTTTCCACAATTTGCGAGTTCATCGAATGGGCAGCGGAGGAGGGACTGCTTCGATTGAATCACGTTCGGCTATTTTCGGGATCGTATGGGATGGATGGCGGATAGAGAGAGGGGGAGGGAGGGCAAGCAAGGCAGCGACAGCTCCTTGGGCCGGAGCACGAGGTCCAATTAAGCCTTCGCGATCAAGACATCAGCGGGCTCGCTCGGACGTAAAAGGCCACCAGGAGTCGGCTTCGAGCCGTCCATCGGGAATTGCCGATTTTGAAGCGATCGCCAAATCCGTCGCTGACGACCGACTCGGCCTTAGAGACCAACGACCAGCCACACATTGAAGAGAGACATTGGTTAACGCGCCTCGGGGAATTTTACGCAAACTCGTAATGCGCGCCAAAAAGGATGGGACGGCGATTGGCGGTGCGGGGTGGGGTGGGGGGTGGGGGCACGGATATTGTCGCGGCTGCGAAAAAAAAAAGTGAAGACGCAGAGAAACGAGCGAGAAAAATAACGAGATTGGCCGAGAGTGCTTAGAGAACCAGTTTGTTGCGCATTGCGCGCGTTGGCATGCACCACGGCCATGATACACTCCATAAGAAATTTAGCGCTCGGCTCTGATTGTCGCTAGACAGCCTGGCCAAACACCTCGGCGTTCACCCGGGACCAATGAACGGTGCAAACGGGGAACGTAGAAGAGGGGTGAGGAGGAGGAGGAGGAGGAGGCGGAGGTGCAATCATCGTAATCGAGGGCAGCCCTCCTACGTCCGCTCGCTCATTCGACGTCGGCTTCGAGCCCCGAGGCATCTCTGGAATCCTCGAGGTTGCCGCTGCTCGCGAGACACCCCCTCCGGACGGGGGCTTTTCATCTTCATTAGTCAGATCCCCCCGCCCGCACTTCTTATTATGCGAGCGCGGCGCGTCGTCGCTCGCGGCAAAATCGAGGCCAAGTTGCTCGGCCATAGGACGGACCCCTGGTAAGACCCGTGAATATTGCATTAACGAGGAAAAATTGAGCGGGCCCAGAGACCCTCTCGCTCTCTCTCTCTCTCTCTCTCTCTCTCTCTCTCTCTCTCTCTCTCTCTCTCTCTCTCTCTCTCTCTCTCTCTCTCGGCTTTTGGGAATCAATCGAGCCGGACAAGGAACCGGACAGGAGGCTGCGTATTATACATAGAGCTGCTCTGAGCCTTTAAAGGCTGGCTGCGAGTTATCGGCAATTTGGGCCCAGTCGGAGCAGCGGCCCAAGAATTTTACTCACTTAATTTTGAGTGGCCAGTGAGCAGTGGTCTAAAGGCATCCGAACTCCGAGGGAACGTTTTCTCGACGTTCCTCGCTATTATCGCTCGCTATTAGCCTAACGATCTTCACAGGAGCCAGTCGAGGAAATCCAGTGCCAAGAATTCCAATGGGCAACTGCGAAGAGGCGCCGAGGCTCATGGCGGCGAGTCCATAGTAAATCGGTCTATCGATCGAGAAATGGTGAAGCCCTGATCGAACTAGAGTAGGATTGACCGTTTCTCTCTCTCTCTCTCTCTCTCTCTCTATCTATCTATCTATCTATCTATCTATCTATCTATCTATCTCTATCTATCTCTCTCTGTATGATGTAGAGCTCCCCCGACCCCGATGACGGACCACCAGTATAATTCTCGGCGAAGTGGCATGGCACGCGCATTTTAGGGTCAGTAGAGCTCTCGCTGCTTCTATTATCGACGCGGTCATAGTCGGGAATAGAAAAGATGGCCGCCTCACTAGAAATATCGTCCCAAATAGTCGTAGTGGAAAGCTGCCGAGTGCGGTCGCTGGGTTATGGGCGCGATGGGAGGCTGTTCCCGTCAGTGGAGACGCATTTCAGGGATAGCCCTCGTACGCTGACAAAGGGGCGGGAGGGCAAAATGAGCGAGTGAGTGAGTGAGTGAAGGAGGGATAGGGAGAGGGAGAAAGAAGGAGAAAGAGGTAATATCAAGCGCTGACTCGTCCGGAATAGTTAAACTGTAGCCGGCGGGGATACATCAACGGTCCTCCCTCCAACCATCCTCCTCCCGCCGCCACAGTCGCCGCCTCACCCTTCGCTCGACCGGGCATAGCCTCGCCCTGTGCTCGGACCCTCGAACGTATCGGCCGATAATCGGCCTCTAAATGAGGAAAATTGCTATAAAATTGCACGATAAACCGGCCCGACTGGTGGAACGCGGGCCAACGCCGCCAAACAAGAGTCGAAAAAAGAGGGGGGGGGGAAAGGACGTTGGGGCCGTGGGCCTTATTCGCCCTCATGCGGTCCTGCCGCCTCAGCGGTATTTTCGACGAGCCGACGATGGCCGTCGTAGCCGCAGCGTCAGCGTCAGCTGCCATTTCGATGGAAATGCGATGGGCGTCCGCTATTTTGTATGATAAAATATCGCGGTAAAAACGCCACCTGAGGGCTACCGATCCGGCCAGAGGGAGGGCAGTCCCAAGGAACGAGGGAGCGAGCGAGTGAACAAGAGAGGGGCCCCGCCGGGACTCGTCCCGTCTTACACGAGATGGGCTAAATACTCCTGCGCCGGGCACTGCGCTTGGTCCTTCCAACTGTTTTATTTAGCAGCCGTAGCGTACGATGAGGAATTTGCATTTAAAAAAATTGGAATGAATCTATTAACGGGAGCGATTCAATGACCTGCTGCTGTACCCTCCTTCGCGGCTCTTATCCGCGATTACAAATATATTCGGCGCTTCGTAAAAACGCTGGAGGCTACAAGTGCCAAGATGGACTGCTCCGTGTATGAGGCCTGTCCCACCCATCCCACCCACCCAAACCCAAAAGACGCCTGACGCTGACCCGCGAGCAAGCGCGCCGCCGCCCGCCCGCCCGATCTCACCCGACTGCAAGAAAATCGCTAAATTTAAATATGATTTTTAAATTCCTCCTCCTCGGCTCTGCGCGCAGCCCGTTCCCTCTGAGCTTCGGTATTATTCAGCTTATTCGTTTATTCGACGCACTCGAGCGCTTCGGTAATCAAGAACGAAAAGTCGACTCCTTTATTTATATTGCTGGAAATGAATTTTCAATGAAACGTGAGGCCGAGGCTTGGAAATCCAATGAGCCAGCCAGTAGTCCCCGTCCGGGGGACTTTCCTCGGGTCCCCGACTTTCATTTCTCCACGTACGAGAGCGAAAAAAACTTATCACTCGCTGGTCGCACGCGTGCGCACACGTACGGAGGACTCCCGTCCACCCGAACGAGAACAATAAGCGAATGGGGGGGGGGGAAGGAGCTAATTGGTGCGTTCGCACGATAGAGACGGTAGAGGCGATATTAGAAAACGCGGAAATTTCTTTGGTATTTTACCGGCCATCGGTCGGCTAAATCGCGCGGCTCTGAGCGTCGGGGCGAGGAGGAGAGGTAAGGTCCGAGAGCCGGCCAAGCTTTCACTACAATTACGGAAAATTGCTTTTCAGTAATAACACTCGTTTCTTTGGTGTAAACTCTTCTCCCACTATTCTCATCGCTAAGAGCGCCCACGACCAATGCGTGTCCGCACGCGCGCGGGGTTTGGCGCGCGCGGTTATCGCCGATCAACGATCAACGATCAACGATCAACGATCACCGATCAACGATCCCGAGCGAGTTTCTCCCATCTTGGAGCCGATGTTTTCGCACGGCTCCGCGCCGCTTAAAGGACTCGGGTTAGAAAAATCCTTCTACTATTACTAATAATCATAATAACATCGGTCAGACCAACAATAGAAGTAGCGTTTATTAATGATATTGATATTATTACCTTTTCGAGCTCGAGCAGGTGAAACCGGAGTACTTGGATCGCTTGCACCATCTGAAATGAGAGGAAAAAAGTCGATTAACGATCGAGGCAAGTCGTAAAAGTATGATTAATCTTGGGAAAATAGTATGGACTCGGAGCTTTTCGGATATTCTACCTTTTATTAACATGTCCGTGTTCGTAGCCGTAGGCGTAGGAGAGAAGGAGTGGGAGCGGTCGGGTAGTTACGGATAGTAAACGCTCGTATTAATTCGAAAAGTGAGCCAAAGTACGCGATTGTAAAATGCAAATTAGGATGGGGTGCGCGCGACTCTCCTCCGCCGGTGAGCTCGAACACTCCTTTACAAATAACAACTAAAACTTTTTAAAAGTATGTAAAATAATTTAATACACTGTTTGAAACTCGAAGGATACAGATGCGCATGAAATTTTTGATAAAAAGCTAAATTGCTTTTATTTTATGCAGGGAGTTGTTAGGTTGCGCGACTGCAATGCTCGGTGAACGGAGCCTGGGCCGCCCGCCCGTACAAACGGCCAAATCAGCCCTGATAATTATTGTCGTTATTATGGATTGAAAGTAAAACCGGGGCGGGCAGTGGAGGGATGGGGACATCGAGACAAGTGTCGTGATCGAAAATCTCGCGTGACGCTGGCAGTCGTCATTGCGAGCGCTTATGCCGCTGGAATATTCGCAAAGTCCGCGACGGCCGTCGCCTCGAACCCCCGAAACACCGTCCGTTTCATTATTTCAATAATGACTGGTGTTAGCTCTCTCTCTCTCTCTCTCTCTCTCTCTCTCTCTATCTATCTATCTATCTATCTATCTATCTATCTATCTATCTATCTATCTATCTATCTATCTATCTATCTATCTATCTATCTATCATCTATCTATCTATCTATCTATCTACCTATGTCGTGCGCTAAGTGACTGAGGCCGCGTATCTCTATTAATTAAATGCACGGGCTATGAGGTTTCGTTACGACCTTTAACTTGCCTCTCTTCTTTTCTATTTTCATTCCATCATTAATACATACTCGACCGGGATTATTTATTCTCTTTACAAAGGTACACTGGAGACTTCACAATGCTCAAGTCATAGGGCTCGGCTGGAGTCCCCGGGTGATTTATTGCTGCGAAGCCAAAGTATCTATAAAGCTCTTTTCTGCCTCGGAGCAAGATTTTTTAAACTCCCGCTATTAATAGCTCAAATGAGTTATATCAATTTATTGCCTCGTTATAAATATAGGGTTAAGTCTTTACTATTTTCACTCACTTTTATTTATTACTCAAATATCGGTGGTACAATGTAATATTACAAGATTACACTCGCTCGTTAAATCAAAATCCACAAGCCTCACCGACAACATTCGCAGAAGATATAGATTTCCTATACCTTAATACGTAGAAATTGAAAATTCGCTTTTGCAACAAAACATTTGCGAGCTTTGAATAAAAACAGAGAGAGAGAGAGAGAGAGAGAGAGAGAGAGAGGAAGAGAGACATATGAAGGCTAGAGGCCCTGGTTGCGGTAGGTCAATGAATAATTGAGCATAAGTAGATCTTTAGCGAATCACTTTCCCCCTTATCAATTATCGAAAGTTATTTAAGAAAGAAGGGAAAAATCAACAGCAAATAAAATTAAAAAAGAAAAAGAAAAGATTAAAAGGAAGTTAAAATGTGCAGGCACGTGTATAAAATCTTGATTATTTTTACATTAATTAAGAGAAGGAATTCGTATTTCGCAGTACAGAAAAAAAAAAGAAAGAAAAAAGTCCCCGCGCGAGGTAGAAGCATCGCCTCTTTACCGCTTCTTCCCAAGAAAGTGGCGATTCAATTAGCTCGGGCGACCGGTCATTAATTAACATTGTATTTATGCAACTATGGACCATTATGATTCCGTAGGGGCTTTAGACTCGACGCATTTGCTTCGAGATAACGTTAATGCGTAGCTTGGGCCAAGCTCTCCCCCCCCTCTCGCTCTCTCTCTCTCTCTCTCTCTCTCTCTCTCTCTCTCTCTCTCTCTTTCTGTATGCCGCAGCACTCGCCAAATAAGCATCCGTTGACCCGTTAATGCATTCGAGACCTCCTTAATGAGAGAGCCCCGCCAGAGAGGTCGACGCCGATGTGCATCGGGATTATAACGCCCGGGTTAAAGAAGAGGCCCTGTCCTTAATAATTTTCCAGGCTCGTTAACGTGGTAGCGTTATCCGATGGAGCTTGAAGGATAATATATTTTTATTCGTCAATCGAATTTAGAGAGAAATTTTCGTACAAGTGGCGAGTGGCGAGTGGCGAGTGGCGAGTGGCGAGTGGCGAGTGGCGAGTGGCGAGTGGCGAGAAGGCAGTCGTTGGGTACGTTAACCGCGCGCGCGCGATTCCCGACAAGTTCGGCCGGCGTGGCGTCGAGGAGCGAGAGGCGCGAAGGCAGAGGCGACGGCGGGAGTATACGGAGGGAAGAGAGCGAGGAGTGAGAAATTCAAGTGGCCGCATGGCCAACTCGAGCGAACAGTCGATCACATTATGCTAAGCGACGAAGTTTAGCGCTTAAGAGTTCGCCGCTCCCCGGTACGCGGAGCCGGCTAAATCGCCTCGGAATACACGGATCCGTCCTCTCGTCGTATTTATGCCTCACGAGTGTCCGCAAGTGACGAAACCTATTAAAAAAAGAATCGTGATCCCGAAGCGCAGCTGCTCCTCCCTCCCATTTCCAAATAACAGTCTTTTGGAAGAGTGAAAAAACGCGTATGCGTGGCAGTAATCGAAATGAGCACGTTTCAAAAGAGCGAATGATAGTCGATAATCAAGAGGCGTAATTTGACACGTTAAAGCATACTTTAAACTTAAATCGGTAATAGTTAGCACTCATTGCTGCTTATTTGTGAATGAGCACTCGATGATCATTTGACGATGCCTGCAGAGTAAACCGCAGGCTATATATATATATACATAAGTGTGTGTATGTGTTATATTTTATATATATATATATATATATATATATAGAGAGAGAGAGAGAGAGAGAGAGAGAGAGAGATCGGCAATAGAAAAAGTAACTAGAACAAGGGTAGGCGTGGGTGGCCAAGAAGAAAGCGGAAAAGAGCGGGGAAAAGGCTGAGACGTCGGGGCTTATAATCGCTTGTAGATCGCAACGCCAACAAGCGGAAGAGACCGAGACCCTTCTTCCACCGCCTCACCACCGTCTAGTAGAGGTCGCACAATGGCCTCTCTATGTTTGAGACAGCGCACCGAGTCCTGGTCGGACTTCCCGGCTGTTTAACATCAGTCGGCAAATGTTTGTTAGGGCGGGGGCGCGGACGACTCGCGGGTGTTGAGGCCCGTCTTCGGCGCGTGATATTAATTATGCATTTTGGGATGGAGCGAGCGGGAGCTTCGACAAAAAGTGGTACCGTGGCAGCACGAATGAAGAAGGGTGGCGGTAGAAGTAATAAGAACGATCAGATTGTCTATAAGTGAGAGAGAGAGAGAGAGAGAGAGAGAGAGAGATTACGCTGAGATTTAACACGAGGGTCGAAGAGCTCCGCGCCTCCAATGAGATTAACATCGTCTGGAGGCTATCGGTATCGCGGATGCGCCTACTCCGCCTCCGGAGCCACGCATCGAAGGCAGCGGCAACCGATCCTTCCTTCCTTCCTTCCTTCCTTCCTTCCTACCTTCTAATTTTGCTTCCTTTATTTCTTTTTCGAGCGAGGCTTTCATCAATTTACAAAGTTGATCGAGCATCCAACTCGCCACGATGATTGAAATGTTAATGCGCCTTGACACCGCTCGACTCCTACTGCTGCTACCGT
The DNA here is from genome assembly GCA_018883505.1 of Ceratosolen fusciceps. Taxonomy (NCBI): domain Eukaryota; kingdom Metazoa; phylum Arthropoda; class Insecta; order Hymenoptera; family Agaonidae; genus Ceratosolen; species Ceratosolen fusciceps. Next base: position 4,133,941 of record RCIC01000004.1, on the reverse strand, counting down.
CCACGCTCACCTCATCTTCATTTTCCCCGCTCATTTTGTATAACCACTGCATTATACCGATGTACCTAGTAGTTTTAATTAAGACGGCCGGACAGGAGATGGTCAACCGTTTTACCCTTGCAGAATCGCTGAGTTGAGTTAAACGTCCATCGCTTCTCTCTCTCTCTCTCTCTCTCTCTCTCTCTCTCTCTCTCTCTCTCCGTTTTCAATTATCCAAACGTAAGTATAATTTATATTTAGTCGTACGAACGCTTGTGTCATTGTGTCTTGAAAAAAGGCCAGGATTACTGGCAGACCGATTGACAGGGCCAATAATTTGAAAAAATTAAATCCCGAGACGTAAAAGATTATTGTGGGAAATTAGGCACGCGAAAGAAGAAGTGGGTCGGGTCTGAGGTGGATGTTGAGTACCGGCGGCGGCTCCATTGTTATCGGACAAGATAAACAAGTCTTTGAGGCGCATGAAAATTCAGAAGACAAATTGCCCGCTTCGCATCCCGGCACGCGAGTAAGCCAAATGTTCATTTACGCGCGCGCGCGCGTACGCGTGAGAGAGAGAGAGAGAGAGAGAGAGAGAGAGAGAGAGAGAGAGAGAGAGAGAGAGAAACGTGGACATCCGCTGCTCGGCCACGATATCGCGAGCGTTCATGTGCCAACGACGCTAATCGCTTCTTTCAAAGCTTTCATGAATGACAAAGACTTCTTTGCGCATAATTAATGAGCTGCGAACCCGGAGAGGATAATAATGAAGACATCGCACCCTATCGGCCAAATTGGCGATTTCGTACGCGCCAGGTGCGTCCGCCTCTGTCTCAACCGAACAATGACACGAACACCATTCGGAGGAGTCGTAAATCACGAGGGCGCCGATCTTACTCGAGCCGCCTCCCCTCATTCAGTCAGCCAGATCCACGCCAGGTCTACGATGATTCGGAGCTTCCCTCGTATCCGCAGCTTCCAATCCGAGCTATCGCAAGGACTTAATTATCCGGTGACTCGGTCATAAGCCGCACGGAGGACATCGGCGACAGCTTAGCCTCGGTCTTCATAAATAAAATTACATCGGAGGCGGGGGTAGGCCGCGGTTCCGAACGCCAAGTACATTAAATGTTCAGGCAAGAACGTAAAGAAAGCGTCATTAGCCTTGTATTATCATCGATGAAGGGATGAAAACAGGAGTCCGGGCTATAAGACTGCAGTCGCTCAGGGTCCGAGTGACCGTGTTCCCAAAGACCGTTCGCACACAATGTTACCTGAAGAATGGTTCACCTGAGCGTAGCCCCCAGCAGTCTGTGTACACGTGTGTGCGCCGGACGCATTAGTCCTTTAAATCCTTTGGAGTGCGGCTGATTTACGACGTCATAGATACGTATTTTCTCACTGAATATCACACGGCATTTATAATGCTAGACCTGGTTGTGCCGCCGTATCGTTGCATATGTATAGCGAGCGTGGCGCACACTCGGTTACAGGCTGTCGCGAAAGTCGAGCCCCCAACACAAGCGAAAATAAGCACGGGCTCGCGCGCATCTGTGACGCGGTGGACTACTTAACTAAAGTAGACACGCACACAAAGCCCGAGCGACGTTTGTTTACTTTACACTACGCCCATTGCATTCGATAATAAGCTTAGCGAGATTTATTATTCGACGGGAATGATTTTTAAGAAGCCTCTTTACGGTTATTCTATTTTGTCGTTTAAAAGTTTAACTGGCAGTGATTGAACCTAAGGTCATGTTTTCATATCCTAATCCTCTCTTTGTAACGTCATATTAACCTTAAATTCATTCAATACTACTGCCCCCTTTATTTGGATCCTAATGAAACTGCAGATTAGAAGATTTTTCTTTCCTTTTTTTCTTCTTCTTTTTTTTTCTTTCTTTTTTTTTAAGCCCAAGCCCACGTAAACTGTAAGTATTACTTAAACTCTATGAGGAAAACTTGGATTTTTCTGAAGCGTTTTCATTCTCTTTTCATTAATACGAAGAAAGTCCTTTGTGCAATGTACACCCAAAACTGCCGCGATACAACAGAACGTGGAATTATTTATATAATTCAGTCTCCATTATGGAATATTAATATATATTTCAAAATCAATATGGGCTTTAATCTTATACGAAATTATGTTTTACATAATTTAGAAAGCGTTAGGTATTTCTGCAACATTTACTTCATTTCATTGTTGAATGAATAAATTTTCTCGCATAAAAGAACGTCCGTCCGCTGAGGTATTAACGAGCATTATTCGGTTTAATAGAATTCAATATTACGAAATAAAGGGACAGAAGAATTTTACCAAGTCATAAAGAAGGTGCTTTATGATTCGACAGGTAATAATATGAGAGGATGGAAAAGACGGCGATAAAAAGAATTTTCCTTTATAATTAGATTTCACCCAGGTCCTGCCACAAATGAAAATCGTAAATCTTTTGTATTTGAATAGACGGAGAAATGAGCGAGCGAGTGAGAGAGAGAGAGAGAGTGGGGGGAGGAGGGGGGGACGACAGCAGGAAGAATAATGCTGGCACGCGACACAATAAATTAGATATTATCGTGAAAATTTTGGTTCCCTTCGAGCCCGCCCGGAGAAGTGGCAATAGGGATTTAACTCTGAAAATCCGAGTAGGCCGGTAAGTGCGCGCGCGATCACCTATACTGTTATAAACCAACACGGGGCTGGGTCTCGGCATGAAGGGCTGTGTAAGCAAACGGGCGGTTTATCTTCGACCCTCCGGGGCGCGTTCCGACCCTCGACACTCCGACGACAATATTTAAATATTGTTAAGCGTCGCGATACTCCGGCGCCGGTGGCAACGACGGCCACCCTCACCTCATCACGTGCGTGCTACCCCCAATAACCCTCATCTTACGCGCCAACCCCGTCGATCGGGATACTTTACCTCCCGTACCCCCTCGGCCTTATTAACATTTAATTTGAGAGCGGGGCAGCGGGAGGGCGAGGCCGGAGGGTCGGATGAAAAAGCCTCGCACGCTGCTTTCCCGGGAAAATTCAATGAGCCGAGCGGGATGGCGGCCGGGAGGAGGCAAGGAGCTTGGCCGAGCGCGTAAATAAAAGGGCGTTAGTCACGGACGGAAAGGATAGCGGCCGATTTTTGCGCTGGCCCGTCACTTCGTAAATAAGAGCGTCAATGTAGCGGCTAGTCGATTAAAGTCGCCGATCCGTGGCTCCCGGGGCTATTATTTCGCACGGGCACTTGGGAGCCAGCGCTCTCGCGGAAAACGAGGATGAAGAGCGGATCGGGGAGGGTGAGGGACCGAGCTCCCCAGAGGAAAGACTGGCATTATACGAGGATGATAGCGGCCGCGCGCGGCACGGGCCATCAAACCGCGCGAGCGTTCGCCTCGCTCGGTCCACCCAACGGCGGCAGCGTCTTAATAGTCGTAGATTTATGGTCCCGGGTCCACGGCAACGCGCGCGTGCGACTGCGGATCAGATGGTGGGGGGGGGGGTTTAGAGCAGGGACGGGAGAGATCTAGGCTCGCCGCTGCCACCGCCGTCGTCGTCATCGTCGTCATCGTCGTCTATCTACGGCCATATACGACCCATCGTGGCTCAACCCTTTGATGCGGTAATGGTCCAGCGCGCCCCACGCACACATAGTTCTGGCAGCGCTATTTCCGAGCCCGCAATCTTTCATTTTATTTAACGCGGTCTTGTTTATGTGCGAGCTCGCGAACGTAAGTTATAGCCCGGGAAATTTGAGAGGTTCGCGTCCCGGGCCTCCCGTGCTACTGTATTCTTCTCCACATAGAAAATAAAGAGAGAGAGAGAGAAGAGAGAGACATTAAGACCTTAGACAAAAGTGCGGTCATGGAGGAGGAAAAAATCTCGGTGATCGTTTGGAGGCTTCATCCTTTAGCGACGTTCCTAGCAAATCTTCGCTCCCAAGTACTAACAGATCAGCTACCTGTTGGTAGTTGGGATCGACGTGCCCTAGGATTCGCTCACAGGATAAACGTATATGTGCGCAAATACATATATGCAGACGATCGGTACCGCGAGGGCGGAGGGATAAAGGGCCTGATTCCCTATGTATCTCACTGAGACAAAATACAGCAAGCTCTTTTTATAGTTCAAAACAATATCGTAGTAAAAAATAAAGCGAGCTCTCGTTATAAAATAAGAACTTATAATAGTAAGCGAGAAGAGGGTGGTAGTAAAGTGTAAACAAGAGGAGCAATAAAAATAGTAATAAAGGGTGACGTGGGCCGGGTGGGGGAGGGGTCGGGAGGCCGCAGGGACTGTTGTGTGCGGTACGCTCGAGGACGTCGTGCATGCATGCGTGCCGCGACTTTATTGCGCGCACCTGCATTTTTGCGAATATTTCGGGAGACATTAACGTCTTTAACGAGCGCCCGTAACAAGCGCAAAAGGAGGAGAAGCGGCCGCGGCGGTAGGAACCTCCCGCTCTCTTGTCCTTCCCCTTACTTTTCAATTGCGACCCTTTTTCTTCCTTTCCCGACTTTCTTACCCACGGGGACAGAAAGTTTCGGCGGACTTCCCTCTACCGCTTCTTGTTTTCTCTCCTACCCCCCCCTTCCTTCCCTACCTACCTACCTACCTACCTACCTACCTATCTACCTACCTACCTACCTACCTACCTACCTACCTACCTACCCATCCACCCACCTTACTTCCTTTCTTCCATCCGTCCCTCCACCCTCGCCACTCGCCGTGCAGCTCCATCTTCCCGACGCGGGAATTTTAATTTGAACGCAAAGCTGATGGATAACGAACGGATAATCGAACGATCGGAGCATCGCTCCTCGGTCGGCATAACGCCAATTACCATCTAAATTAATACGATTTTCAGGGAGGAGGAGGAGGAGGAGGAGGAGGAGGAGGAGGCGGGTGGTGTCGAACTCTGCGAGGATCGAGGGGCGTGGTTCGCAAGGGCGAGTCGTCAGAGGCGGCGGTTCGGAGGGGATGCACCGCTGCCGCTTCATTCGCTTCAGGAGGTATCACTTTACGCTTATTTTTTTTTCGTCTGCCCTTGCGTGCCCTAAGTATTTCATTGGCGCTGCATGACCGGGGCTCCGCGAGAGACAGATTATTTAATTAATCAATATCGATTAAGCATTCGGCAAAATAAAAATATAGAGAGACGGCGTACCGAGTCCCGGACTCGTAAAACATGAAACTCGAACGTAAATATTGCACACGAAAAGAAATTCGTTCCAACGTGTCAGCTTGCTAATAACGCAATTTCATACCTCGTCTTAAATATATACGTATATGCGCCTATAATATATTTCTTTTTTACATATTTATATGCGTATAGGTGAGTATACGCGCCTCCGGGAGAATTATATGTCCGCCGGCGAGGGGGACACGGGTGATTTAACGGCGATCTCTTGTCGCTGCTTGCAAAACGAGGACCACCCGAGACGTTAACGTTAACCCCAGCCGCGCACCACCCAGCCGAGGCTCTTTTTCTCCTCCTTATGCCCGATACTTTTATTGCGTGCGCGCGCGCACCACCCGCGCTCGACCCCTTTTTTTACCGGTTTCTATCTCCGGCACCTTTCCCTCGCCGTTTCTTATTTCTAATTCGGTAAAGCCAAGACGGAAAGGCGACGTGCGGGAGAGCGGCTCGCTCCCACGCGATCCTGCCCAGCACCAGGACCTCACCCATCGGCCCAGCCCCTCCTCCCTCCTCAATTCCAAGGACGAGTCCAGCTAGCCCCACGTCAGCATTCTCCACTTGAAGTCCGTGCAGCCGTCGACCGCGGCGGGAAATGGATGACATGGAGACGACGACCCTGCGAGAACGGTCACCCGGTGCTCGGAGATTCCTCCCCCGAAAGCCCGTCATCCTTACGCATGACTACTTTGTGCCGAGACTCGCCGTATACGAACTATAAGCTAACTAGCCGAGCTTTTCAATACTTCCAGGATAAATGTCCCGAGAGTTCTCCCATCTGCGGAAGAACGGAAGCCTCCTCAGACGAGCTGATCTGATACAAGAAGCGTATCCTAGGCCGGGACTCGGGAAATAAATAGTAAAAGGGGATAATAAAAAAACGTAATGGTACTAACAATAACGCAAATAATTCAAATCAATGTAATGATAAACGCAGCAGATTATTAGTGATAAGTCGGCGACAATAGACGAAAGGCGAATGAATGCCCATAGGAATGAATACAAAGGCCTTAGGAAGGGCTGCCGCGGGAGGAGTCAAGGATTGTAAATTGTCGGCAATGCTAGACTCGATTATGAATAACGTTAATCATCCATCCGAGGTCCCATCGAGTCGGCCGGGACTCGGGGCTCGGATGTTCGGAGCCTTCGAGTCCGGGGACTACTTTACCGAGGTGTACTTTCAGCAGACAAAGAAAACAGGAAACGCGGGGGAAGGAAGATGATGACCGCCCGAGAGTGAAGAAGGAGGAGGGGGGCCGGCCGGGGTGGAGAGCGTTTGCTGATTTACAAACAATTTTTTAACGAGTCACCACTAACTCGTCAATTACCATCTCATTAGCCCATTCCGCGTCCCGCGCTAATTTAAATATTATTTTAACCCACGTCCTCTCGCTCCGCTCCTCCCCCGGCCCCGCGTACTTTTCCACGAGTCGCGCTCGTCTTGCTCTCTTCGACACTCTCGCCAAGTTCCTCTCCCGCTCCTCTTCTCGAATATCCGCCCACCTAGTGTCGTCTCGAGTGCTCTTTGCCCTCGAGTGGTTTTGCCTCCCTCGCCCCTAGACCCGTCCTACCCTCTCCTCGTTCTGCCAGGGCACACCTTCCTATTTGTAAAGAAAACTTTTCGCGCACTTATGCCTTTTCTCCTTATCCTTCATGCTTGTTGTGCAAGCTCCCACCCGAGAGTGGGGCGAGAGCTAGCTTTTTCAACGATAAAAGTAATCCGCTTTCGCGGATACGTTATCGTGGCAGAGTCCGAACGGACGTTACTCGGCAAAACCTGCCGAATCGGATGTATAAATCACGCTCTCAGGTTCCAGACAAGGTCATTATTTTTTTCCTTTTAATTAATTGAAATGGTATCCGATTGCGTTCTGAATGGATTGGATCGGATTGGATTGGACTGGATTGGATTGGATTCGATTCGATTCGATTGGATAATATACGCGGCTGTCCCAATAATTCCACTTATAATTTCATATTAACCGGGACATAAAATAATAAATTAGCAAGGAAGGAAGTTAACTGGTATTAACGACGAGAGGAGCTGGCCCAGCACGAAATACCTCGGGCCGTACGTACGAAATTACTGGGGGATCCTCCTCTCGCCGAGGTGAAAAGAAGGGCAGCTGGCGAGCTCGGATTTTCTGGCACTTGGAATTCCTTTTAAGCGTGCAAACTCAATCGACGGAGTGTAACGAAAGCTACCCTAAATGTGCAGCGGGCGATTATTAGATCGGAAAGACTGGGGCTTGACGTGTACCACGCATTAAAGCTGCAACGAGAGCCGAGCGACGTCCAAACGTATTTCTGCTCCCGCAAGCCACGTGCGCCTGAGAGAGAGAGAGAGAGAGAGCACGGGCGCGCGCGCGCGTGTGTGTTTATGTAGCGACAACGGTAATAAGGGGTCTCTCTCTCTCTCTCTCTCTCTCTCTCTTTCTGTACATACATACATATATATATGTATATATTTATATCGGCCGCCCGCAGGACGAACCTACAAACGGACGGACAGATGTTGATATTCTGACATTGCGAATCAGAGTCAAATGATCGGGGATCTGCCTAAGCCATTGACTAAACATTCAGCACCGATCGACTACAACTTTTATCCTCCAAATCGATCGATCACGAATATTCCACTCGATTTTCAAAATTTTCAACTAAAATATTTCCGTCCGTCCATTAACAGATTCCATCTTTCAAATTTCGTCTTTATTATTATTCATTATTTGCCAGACATAAGAGGTTTAGCTTCGTGGAAATAATTATTCTTCATAAATTAATCTAATCATCTTTGCGTTTGCGGGCGTGTACGTGCGTGCGTGTGTGCGTGCGCGCCGGCGCTCGTAGAGCCACGTACACGCGCAAGCGCACGCATAATATATCGGATGAAAAATCCGAAATCCCATTAGCTCCATTTGTTTTCTGTCCCCTCTTATGTAATTACAATGATAAAGAGTGCGTTAAATGAAGTAGGCTATTATTATCAAGGAAGCCAGCTGCCTTTAGGTTCATACAGCTCACTAAGCCTAAGGTGCAGAAGAATGGCAATAATTCCCTAGCCAGGCGGACCCGCCGCCCCCTCTTGGCTTCTTGACCTGAGACTTTTCCATTCTACAAAATAATTGAGAAAAAGTCGATGAGGATCGCAGCGGATGGCCGAGCGAGATAGGAGGAGTTGCTGCATCTTGGCTCGATAAACACGGGCGAACAAAGGAGTGATCCAAGTATGGCCACCTCGCTCAAAGAAGGCGACAGAGAGAGAGAGAGAGAGAGAGAGAGAGAGAGAGAGAGGTTAAAAAACCATGTGGGAGAGTAAGGGGACAGCATAGAGCAAAAACTCTGAGCGCGTTACGTGCTCCGTGTGTATCCTTTACGATAGAGACTCGATGTTCATAGATTGCGATTAGCCACGGATGTAATGAAGCCCTTCGTCGGTACACTGCTACGCTTTTCTTTATTTCTTCCTCTTCTCTCTCTCTCTCTCTCTCTCTCTCTCAGCCCCGGTCAACGTTTTGTTTCAGTCGCCGGCCTCGCATTACATCGCGTTCACGCGTGCGACGGAAGATTTGTTCCTCGCAATAGCAACTCGTACGAGTATTTAAGATTCCTCGTCAAAGCTTGTACAATCCTCAAGAATAATTACTATCGCGAAAAAGAGGAGCGAAAATAGTATTGAAATCCTGTTAAGCTGGAAATATGTCAAGGATTGCACAGGGATGCTTCATGCTCATCCTCTCGCCGAATTCCTAGCTCATAATATCCTTCGCAATAAGCAATTGAAAATACGGTATGAACGCGGCAGCCAGTCTGTTTCATTATAAGCGCACGTACATTCATTGGGAATAGCGTTTGGTAAAAACGAAGGCTCGACTGAAATTAATGCTGGCGACTGCACGATAGGAAAATTTAACGTGAGAAGGCGCTTTCTTTTGGTAGGCCTCGGCAACCGAGCGGCTGAAGAAGTTGTTTACGAGTCGCTTTAACTGCGAGAGATTTTTAAAAAGTATCCTTTATGATTCATAGAGAGCATTTATTAGAGAGACTGGAATTATTCGAAAGGCTAATGAGAATGAGGAATGCCAAAGACACGCAACCAAAGCACCGACTATTTCTCTCTCTCTCTCTCTCTCTCTCCTCTCTCTCTCTCTCTCTCTCTCCCTCCCTCCCTCTTACCACACTCCTTCTTCTTCATTAGGGCATATTATACTTCTGGCTTTTTATTATATTGATAGAAATAATTTTAAGATCGATGACGAGCAACAAGTGATGCTGGGAATAATAAATTTCAAAGCAGGATTAATTTGATGGGGGAAAAAATAAAAAAAAAAAAAAAAAAAAAATAAAGGCGACGTTTGTCTGCGCGTGCGTATACTTGGTGGCCATGTTAACCGGACTTAATTTATTCCCAAGGAGGTAAAGAAATCTTAATAACTGGCGAAGCCGAATAAGCATTTAATGTCGTAAAAATTTCAGGTTTCATAGAGTTAAATTCATAGAATGTAACTGAAACGTTTTTATTATGAATATAAATCAATTTTTATAATCACGAAGCATTGAGCATTAAACGTTGTATTATATAATCGGCGTACATTATCGTCGATTTATAGCAATTATTCTATAGTTATGGAAACTAATTAGACTCATTGAGCAATTATCATAAGTATTAATAAAATATAAAATATATTTTATTATATTATTTGCTGTGTGATTTATTTGCGATTAAAGCGGTTAGAGTGCCCGGCACGACGGATGTTTAACATTTTGTGCGGCAAGAGGCCGATGTCAGCAGCGGTGAGCCTGTGAATTTCGCGGTCAGTTTCATTTTACGAGGCCGAATCGCGAAAACCCTACTCTGTCATAAATCCGAGATTTATGCCATTAGCGGATTATTTTTGCCCATATTTTACAACGTTCGTAGAAATGTCCCCTGCCTCTGTCCCTTCGATCCCAACAGATCGAGCTTTTCCTCGCTCACTCGTAGCTGATCCACGCAGGATTTTCCTTTCGGCAATTTATACATTGACCTCCTGCCTTTACGGACGCGTGTCCCCTAAATAATATTTGTCGAGCTGAGAATCGGCGAAGTCGACAAACAGTTATTATGGCAAAAATAAATGAGCGGATAAGAAAATAAGAATAATTGGGTGAAGGTTGAATAATCGCTTGCAGATTAGCATAAGCCAATCGTTGCGCGTTGCGAGTTGCGCACGCTCTCTCAGTCGATTCTCTCAAGAGAATCGGCAAGGATAGGGAGACAATTGCAGGAACGAGCCAGCAGTGGATGCTTCCGTTTTCCTTAGATCCAATGAATCTCGCTGCTTGCCTACCGCTGTTCACGTTGCTTCCTTACACGGCGTGTAATGTGAGATGAAAAGAGGACGGAAAGAGGCAAGGAGGGGTGGAGGTGGTCAGTGTCGGGTAACCGCGTATAAGGAAAGAGATACTCACCAGCGAGTCCACCTCCGGGTCGGCGATGTAGTAAGGCTTCTCTTGTCTGATCTGCAACATAGAAATGGAAAGCGGTTTAATAATTAGCTCTGCTATTGGTAATTAGCCTCGGTATGAAGAGGGCGAGCCTGTATAAAGGCGTGGAATGACGCCGTCTTAAAGGTCTCGGTTGACACAGAGGAGCGAGTGGGCGCACCCACCCCTGCGAATATGTATGCATAAGTCCGCGGTAAGCGGGAAAGGAAGGCTCGAAAGAGGGTGGGGGGTAGGGGGGACTGTGCGATCGTATCTCCGAGGTTCCCTCTAAACGATTTGCTTCGCGTGCGCCCATAATTGGAAAAGCGTCCCCTAGTGTCCCGTAGTCGAGGCTCAGCCCGACCAAGCATCCTCCTCTCCAGTCCTTTAGGACGGCGCGCGCGACTTCTACGTGAAGGAAATTAGTCCGGTATTGACGTCCGGAGAGTAGGTATTCCTCCCTCCCTCCCTCCCTCCCTCCTCCCCGCCGTAATACTATCTATCGATTGCGATCGTAGCTTTATTTTCCAAGTCGAGCGCACCCTCCCCTGCTCACCATTATGCGACAAATACGCGCATTTTCTAACCTTTTTCTCAATTGGCAAATTATTCCGTTCGCTTATTCGGTGGCTTAGCTGTTTTTTTTTTTTTTTTACATAAGTACTACCAATACGCATACACAAGCACCGAAACCTATACGAGCGCTTGCCTACCTTAACGTAACTGAACAAAGCCATTGAAAGTATACCGAATTACTGATCATTACAGGGAAATTTACAACTAACGTAATTTACAGCATGGAAGTGAGGTTAGGTAAGTCGGGAGCTTCGTATAGCTCGCTAGTAATTTTTAAATAACTTTGTCGTATATATGATTTAATATTGTTTCAACTTGTAAAGAGTTATTGTATGGCTATTTATAACCTATCGTATTTTGCCTCGAACGAAGTAAGTAATGCCATTGGAAACATTAAAAAGGCCTTAAACTAGTTAATCAACTCGATATTATGACATGACTATTAGAGAACGAGGCGGCACCATGTAATGTATGATAAAGATCCTAGGTTGAAATGGCGGATAAGAAATTTATAATGAGAATAAAATTCTTCTGCTCGACGTTAATAATCGAGATGATAATGTACGAAACGGAAAACAGTTAGAGAGAGAGCGAGAGAGAGAGAGAGAGACAGCAAAAATGTCTATCAATTGCCATAATATGTAGGTTCCTGATGGGTGATGTCGGTCGGATGATGGGATGGGCGAGGAAGGGGGGGGGAGGTCTTGGTAACGTACTCGAACCCGGTAATCTTTGTTATGATTGGCTTTACAGCCCAGGATCCAGTAAAGAAAGGCAGAAAGGCTAATTTAAGCCGAGCATGCTTAACAATCAAGAAAGCTCTGTAAAGGCCACCGGGGCGGGAGGGGGAAGGGTGGAGGAAAAAAGCTTGGGAAATGCGAATGACGGAGCCAATCAAAATTATGACTACTCAAGAGCCTCGTATTTTTTCGCGGCCCAAGTATGTACCGTCCGTCTACGTAGTACCACGCGGTCCCCGTCCCGGCCCCTCGGGCTTCGTTAATTAATTTCCGTCTCTCGTTGTATCCCTCGAGCGCATCAAAGTTTATTTCTCTCGGCGGCGGCCGCCGCCGCTGCTGTTACGGAACGTTAACTCCTCATTGCGAGTCAAGAGAGGGCCCGGTGACGGGCCCGAGCACCATCGCGCAATCAGCGTCCCGCGCGAAAAATTCCGCCAACGTCCGTCCAGGAGGGAAAACGGCTTGCCCCCCCCTCCCCCATTCGCGGCCACTGAAGCCGGCAGCTCTACTTCCTCGTCACCGCCTAGCGCACGCGCTCCTGCGGAGCCGCGGATTCCAGGGGTAGGGGAATTCCGAGGGAGCGGCGGTGCCGAATGAAAAGTGACTCGTCCTCGCGAGGAATTCGGGGACCCGAGTTTCTCATGACGACAGCTGTCAGGCCAAAGAGGCTCCGTGCGCGAGCGCGCATACCCGGGCCTTTATTCATGAGGCCGAATTTTTGAATGGATGTGCTGCTCGAGTAATAAAGGTGTCTCCGATCCAACGAATGCACACACACACGCACGCGACCAGTTCGCCCGACTTCTCTCGCGCGGCTCTCGTCGTCGCTAGTTTCTCGTTACTTCGTCACCATAGCCTCCCTCTATCCTCTCAGGCCGCCCTCTCTCTCTCTCTCTCTCTCTCTCTCTCTCTCTCTCTCTCTCTCTCTCTCTATCTATCTATCTCGGCTCTGTCTCGACGATTCTTCAGACGCTTCGACGACGCGGATTAACAATTACCGAGAATCCCGGTGTTCCGCAGCACGTGTCCCTCTACCTACCGATCGTCAAAGGACCGAAGGTATCGCGCGCGCCATTTTTTATTCAAAGCCGATTCCCTGTCTCTGGTGCAGCTCATTTTGGCAATTCGTCCTCCTTGTTCATCGAAGAAAAAATCCAAAAAAAAAAAAAAAAAAGACGTCGTTACATGGGAAAGCGAACTTTGTTTCGCCTCTGTTTGGTCCACTTGCGCGCGTAAACGAGCCGAGAACTCAAGTGTCCATAAAGCTCGGGATATGCGGAAGCCCTAGAAATACGGAGAGACGGAAGGGGGAGTAGGGATTGTATAATTGACGCTATCCTTTGGCCGGGAAATTTGTGTCGATTCCGATAAATCCATGCAATACAGACAAGCGGAGATCGACAAAGTGACTCTCCGTCGGCAGTAGCCGTGTATCCCTCTTCTCCCTTTAGACGTTCAATAAACTTCATCGGTCCCAAGGCCAGGGTCCGATGAAATTAAAAGCGCCCTCTTAAGCCGACTTGGAAAGCGGCTCTGGAAAACGAGCTTAGGGCTGGGATCGCGATACGCCCCGCAGGTCGGCACATGGCCCGAAGGACGAAGGAGACTTTCTCCGGGGGCGCAGGGCCATAAAGTAATATCGTCACCTCCGTCGGCACTGGCCCCGAGATTCCCAGGCCTTCGTAAACCCTTAGTGACAGCTTGACTTCCCTTCCGCCCCCACGCGACCGCCTCACAATAGAAATGTACGACTCGTGCAGTCGCGCCTCTCCTCGACTCTCTCTCTCTCTCTCTCTCTCTCTCTCTCTCTCTCTCTCTCTCTCTCTTCGTTAGCCTCCACGGCCGAGTTCCGTCCTCCCGTTGCCCCGCCGCTCCCTTCCACGGCTACGTCGAACTGAAGAGGCTACATTATACCTGCGAGGCCATTTACTCATCCTTTACTAGGCTGATCCTCGCCTCACGGGTACATCGGCTCCACGTAAAGCTTTACCATTGAAAGGTCAGTATTGAATTTCCTCGGGCGCGTTTTCACAGCGACGCGATCGTCCTGCCTTCCGTTTAGCCCTCCGCCCCCCCCCACCTATTTCCGCATATGAAGAACGTCTTGGGCTTAAACGAGCCGACCCGGCTGACGGGACGCCCAGCCGGGTCACAGAATTTCTAACGTAAATAACGAAATAAAAACAAGGTTATTTTTATCGGGCGGGCAAAAAAAACGTTGACAAAAAGCGGGACATCATTCGTCGGGTTGTACGTATGAATGTCCCCCACCTCCCTATCCTTACCGGGAACTCCGTCAAAACAATGAACTTCCATGTAAATATTGTCGATGCGCTCGGTGAAAGGCGCATTTATAAGAATAAGCCTTGATTTGTTTACGCCAAGTGTCTCTTCTTAAAAATCTCCTCCTCCTCCTCCTCCTCCTCCTCCTCCACCATGCCGTCGTCCCTCGTTTAACAAGTGTCGTTTCGGCGACTCGGAAACATGTCAAATGTACTGTTTGTTTTGGACTTTATTTTACGTACGGCCGATTCCCTGAAACCGCATCGCCGCGACCACAAGTGGACGCTAGAGGGGCAAAGAGGGGAGCGAGGCCTGCGGTTGCGAGTCGTAAAGGTTTTTAGTCCGTTGCGTGGGAGTTGAGTTGGGGGGGGGGATGAAGCAGGTTCGATCGGTAGCCGATTAGTTGATTAGGGGGAGCTCAAGACGAAGCTGGACACCGTTTGAGGACGTCGAGGACTTGGTGGACTCGTGCTCGGGGAAGCGGATGCTCGTTCGGGCGCAGCGAGAATTCGGCGACTATTCCGCTTTCGTTGGCAATTGTTGGCTCTCGACGGCTTGGGGATACATTACCCACCCCCACGGTACCCCTCTAACGACCTCCCTCCCAGCCGAGTATTGTATGCTAATAGCATACAAGGAGCGTTTTCTAAAACAATTTGTAAGATGAAGGGGGCAGAGAGGCGAGGGCGGCAACCCGCCCCGCTCTACGCATTCGTAATTGGAAATAAGCAGTCCTCGCGAGGTCGCTACGGCGAATGGAGAGTCAAGGCCACGGCTAGGAGAAGAGAAGAGGCACGTCTCGCGTATATATTGTATTTGCAGCGGCATTGGTAGCCGTTGTCGCTGCCGAGAATGTGAGGCGCAACCACCGGCCTAGGCATTCGCGCATTATAAGTTCAAGCTCTCGGCGATTAGTCCGTCTAGGAAGCCGGCGGCACAGTGCCACTGGCACCAGGACCGCCGGGCCGCCGCCGTCACCCACACCGTATACCCTACCCTATCAAGCACGTCTACGCGGTCTGCCTGTTAATTTGCCTTTGAATGACAATTAGTCGGGACCCGAGAGCGGGATGCATCCGGCACCAGCGGCGGCTATCGAAGCCGTTGCTGCCTCGGAGGCTTCCGTGAGAACGCGACCGGACAAGGCCGTGATCCTATTGGCAGAGGGTACTTCGAGGGCGGGGGAGAGACGCCGCCGGCCCCGTCAAACAATATCGACGCAGCTCCCCATAGATTTGCAATTCTCGTGCCTCCTCTTCTTCTGCTTCGACTTCTGCTTGCTCACTTTGCAACCTCTCCCCCCCCTCCCCCGGCTCCTCTGTCGCTCCCATTTGCTCCCTTTACTTTTCAATGATGGAACATTCTGCGAATTTACCGGGCATTCTGGCGGAGCCTTCCTCTCCGCCCTTCGACAATTTTACCCGGGCCCGACGATTTTCAACTGAATCTCGACCATTTTCAAATAAACTTCACCCCGGCCATTAGTCTCCGGGCTCTGGATGGATTAAATTTACCCTCCTCCGCTTCGTCCTTTGGATTTTCTGAAGCCCTTGTACGCGTACGGTGCGCAAGAAAATTCCAATTAAAACTTTAAGAGAGAAAGGCGGAGATATTAAATTGGCCGAATGTAAGAGAGAGAGAGAGAGAGAGAGAGAGGGAGAGAGAGAGAGAGAGAGAGAATGAGTGAGATGAGTAAGGGGGGAGAGGAGGGAGTTAAAAAAGCCTAATAATATTGCTGCGCAGGTTCTCAACAATGTGCGGAAAGAGGCTGAAGGGAGAATAAGAGCAAGAGTGAGCTACTAATTGGTCACGCACGAAGGTACACTCGTTTTTTACATGGCGACTGCGTTAGTTTCGGACGAGTTGCGTAAGGTTATTGTGAAGCGAGTCGAGAATTTTTATTAGTATGTGTCTTGACTTTCGTTCCCCTACTTCCCCTACGATAGATAAGAGAAGAGAGCCCTCGTGTCCGAGATATCGACAGACTGACAAAAGTGACATTCTCCGCTCTCCGACAAGGCTTTATCGCTTTTATAATAATCCAGCTTTACGCTTGTTTACGTTCAGCTCTTCTTTGCTCTTCTTTGCTCTTCTTTGCTCTTCTTTTCTTTCCTCCAATCACCTCCCGATTCTCTCCTTCGCTTTTTAGCTCGCTCTTTATCCTTAAATCCTGTCGCTTATCGACCGGTCGGATCGCCCGAAACGCGGTCCCATCCCAGCAAGAACCTCTATTCCTCTTGTTTTATTCCCCCTCCTCCCTCCCCACACCCCACCCGACGCCTCCTTCTTTTTTTTACTGCTCTTTTTACCCTCTCATCTTAGTATAAATAAAATCTTAGATTTGCATCGATGCGAAATATCTGTTTGCAATACTACTACAAAAAGTTAATTGAAATGCTTTACTAAATGATAATTATTTTTTCCCCTCTATTTTATTTATACATTAAATAAATTCTTATTATTTTCTTTTTTTCATCTCTGGATAGAGGCAAACAAAGGATTGACTGAGCGAGAGAGACAGAGAGAGAGAGAGAGAGAGAGAGAGACGAGGAATCGAGTGCGATTTTACATCGAGTTATATTTATGATTGATTAATCGAAATGAGTTTCAAGGAACGCATATTGCGTTCAATGAATGTCGACTGATACATCGAAAATGTAAATAATTTTTGAATTTCCATTTTATTGCATACGAATGAAGTCACGTGCACCAGATGTATTTATCATATTGTCGACAACCGGCTAAATTGATTGTTACTGAGAGAAGTACATGCCTTGACTTGTAGAGAGAAGTAAGCGACACCGAAACCGGCAGAGAAAGTAGAAAAAGGACTGAGAACTGGAGATTCTAGGATCATGGAAAGGAGAGCGAAGGTGGCTTACAAAAGACAAGGACAGAGAATGAGAGAGTGAAAAGTAAAACCTGAGCGTTGTATGACCGCTTTACTCGACACAATTTGTCTTTTCAGGAGAGAAAGAGCAGGTAGCACCTGAATATATCCCCCCCCCCTCTCTTTCTCTCGCTCTCTCTCACTCACTCTCGTTCACTCTATCTCTGTCGTGAACATTAGTCAGGCCGTCAATGTGGTCCAACGTTTTACGAGGGTTTAATGCCCTCGAGGTGCATTCTAATTGCGCCAATAAATCCCAACGGGGCATCGCACAGGGTACTAGAGAAGTCGTGAGAGTGGGAGGGGGGTGGGAGGGTAGAGAGGTTTCTGGAGTACGAGCATAGTAAACGCGCCAGGGAGGACGGAAATATGCATTGGCCGACACTCTAGGCTACACACCCACGACGTTTCCGGAATAATCAAGCTCGTGCCCGTCGCCCTAAACTTATTACGGACACATCATCCGTCAGAGAATCTCTCTTATCGTAGCGCGCGCTCGCTTCCTTATCTAATGGATTGCGCTACCTTATTACCTGATTACCCTCCCCACGGCCCGACCTCACTCCTTAAGAAATTCCCGGCCTTCCAGGTAAACCAGGTATAACAGAACGTAGCCGCTCTGTACGTGAATCATAATCGTGTTCGCGCATTAAAGATAAACCGAACTAGAATGATGCACGAAGATAAACTTTATCTCAATTACAGCGCTAGGCGCGATAAGTTTCTTTGGGAAAATATCGCTCCTTCATTTTATTGATGAGTAATGGCGCTAGCTCTTCTTCATATACAAGGTTTCGTACGAACGGCCTTACGCAGCTTAATGAAGCCGTCTCTATACATTCCGGGGATTTATTCGCCTCGGTGTTTTTCGAATCGGCTAACCACGGAGATTGACGTATGTCGACCCTCTCCTCTCCCTCGGTGACAGGACGGCTGCGAGAGTCGAGAGCGTAGAAAGCCTAGTCTAACCAAGAACCCGAGTATCCAGGATTTTCCGCCCGAAAGCGAGTCCCGGCCAGATTAAAAGGAAAAAAAAAAGAAAAAAGAAAAAAAACAATCGCGTGACGGCGAGATGGACAGGAGTAGAATAAGCCGGGAATTTGCCGAATTAGAAAGGGAAAGTCGTTATGAGTGGTCGAATCGAGTCGAGGAACTGCAGCTCGCATACCTCGCATGCCCGTGGATCCAGGAAGAATACATGGGGAGGAAGAAAAAGTAGAGTGGGAGAGGAGAGGAGGATGCGCATCGGGAGCGCGTGATTTAACGGCGGGATGGAGAGGGGTTTCCCCCCGTCACTGTCGTCGTCGTCGTCGTCGTCGTCGTCGTCGTCGTCGTCGGTCGTGGTCGTCATCATCGTCATCGCCGCCGCCCCTCTTTCACTTTTCGACAATGCTCTTTTGCCAGTTGAAGGCCGTCATTGTTCGATTATGCCGTTGCGTCGCCGTTGCCTCAGCCACTCGCTCTCCCAGCGGGAAAGAAAGTGGGGCGAGTGCGAGAGAAGGATGGGCGGCCAGCACTGCGATTCACCTCGGCATCTCTCTCTCTCTCTCTCTCTCTCTCTCTCTCTAGCTCTTAGTCGGGGGATAGGAATACGTCCTCGCGTACACGCACGGATAGCCGCTCGTCTGTACATACACGTTGGTAAAAAAGGGCGCAACAATGCGCGCCCAACGCCAGACTACCCAGCGGGACACCACGTGCGTACTGCCGCCGTATAGCCGTCGATCCTCGACGCTTGGCCCAAGAGACAGATGAGATAGAGAGAGAGAGAGAGAGAGAGAGAGAGAGAGAGAGAGAGAGAGAATGACCCGTTGAATAGATCAATTTACAATAGGCAGAAATGAACAGTCGTTTTTGCCGTCGGGCCGTACAGTTACCCAACAGGCATAGATAACAGTTGGCACGGGAACTAACTCGTACTCGTAAACCTAGGCGAGCCTGACTCTACATTTTCCCCCTTGGCCTCCTCCGTCGGGAGTCGTAGCCAGATCGCGTGCCGCGCACGGTCGCTCACCGACCCTGGCTGTACGAATCGCGCCCTCAGAATATCGGAATGAACGAGTGTCGGTCCTTGGAATGGGTCGGGCATCCCTCCCTCTCCCGCCCTCATCAGAGGATCCGCGCCACTTTAATTTAGTACAGCCGTTCAAACGTCTTCGTAGGTACATGTTATTCTTAGTAGAAAACGCTTATTACAATTATGCATTGTCTCCGGGGTTACTTTACAGCCACGGCCGCTGACGTGCTTGTATCTCGCTCGTCCGGGAGATCCGTATCTGATAATGTCTGGGGAACATTTTTATCGGCGTTAGCGACGTGTGTGGCGGTGGGTGATGGCGGGTCGCGCATCATTCCCCGCCGGGAGGAATTTCGTGGATAATGGCGCGAGGGCGCTGGTGAAGTAACGGCGCCCTGGGCAGCGAAAAATCGGCAGGAACGGGCCGAGCCAACACTGCAGGAGCGATCGTAAGGACGGAGGGGCAGCGGGAGCCATTGTCTTCGGGAGCGGGCGCGCGAGCGCGTTTTTTGTGTTACCGGCTGAAAGTGCACATGCGCATCCCCGAGCGAGCGAGGCCGATGCGCGCGCTCACGCATGCGCCTCGCGGGCCAAGCCGAGAGCCCAACAATGCGAAATAACGTGAAATAATCCTGCGGAGAGGCGCAGCGTGCGGCGCCCTTTTGTTGAGAACCGGGGTCCCGATCACGCTACTCGCCCGGAGCTTAGCGCCTTTCAAACGTCCGCAAGAGGATTGTCACCTGCTTATCTAAATTCTAATGCCCCGACTACCCCCTTTTGATTCGGACGGGCCTTTTTCGGTGGCCATTCGCTTCCGGCAGCCGAAAATATAATAATAACGATCCTACGAGCCCTCCTAAGGATCTCTCATCTCTCAGCTTCTTTATGCCCCTGCCGCCCCGCTCTTTCAGCCTTTGTACCAGTCATCCGCTGCCCGTGCCAATTCATAAAAGTTTATCAAAGTTAATTGATGTCGCTGCTGCTTCGTGTATTAAGACGCGAAATCGTTATGCTCCCGTCCTGACTTCATGCCAAGCGATAATTCCCTATTAATTACGAAGCAGAATACGAAGATGCAATGCGCGAGACATGCACGCCCGCCGACATTTATATTTACGTACTTATATACACGTGTGTGCGCTGGGGTCTGGGAGGGAGGGGGGGGGTGAGGCGTGCGTGTGGCGCGCGCACCATACATACGCGCGGACGTACGTATGCATACAGAGGCGTATATATTTATGAAAAATCGGGCAATATTATTTATTGTAGATAAGATTAAATTGTAGATCCGGCGAGCCATAAAGTCACAGAGGATTAATTTATATATTATTATCAGAGAAATAAGGTTTCGTCAATTCTGGTACAAACAGCCATGCTCATTTAATTAAGAAAACGTACACAAGCTAGAAGGTTAAAAAGACAGCCGAAAAGCAAAATTTTCATTTCAAGATGTTTAACAGCAACGTAAAAAGAATTGACGCGTCGATGACATAACATGACGGCTGATGTTCCACGGCGCACGAGAGAGAGAGAGAGAGAGAGAGAGAGGAGAGACGCGTATTTTGATACATCCGGCAGAAAAAGCAATTGAGTGTACGACAAAACAGGTCGGTTCTGTCGAGCCTTATCTTGCCTATGTGCACATTAAACACTGACGTACATTTGAATTTGACGATAATACCGAACATGACTGATAATAATTCAACTAATGCGATAATTAAGTATATAGTATTTTGCGAAACTGAAAAATTTCGCCATTTATACAGCCATGTATTTATACGTACATATACATGCATGCATGACGAACGTAGTCGTCGTTTCATATAAATGTAAGAATTAAACAGGTCGATTAAACGCACGTAGCGCAGGAATCACCAAAGTGTAATTACACTTGAAAGGCCGTTTGAAAAAAAAAAATTCAGTCCGAGTGCTCTTGCGTCGCCGATGTACTTATACAATATGTACTTATACATTGTGAACGAAGGTAACGAAAAATTGTGCATTATTTAACGATCCGAGCCGATTATAGAGGTGTATAAAATTATTTTGTGGCCGCAGGAGGAGAGCAAACTAGGAGGGCCTCGACGTTGGTGTTTACTTATAAAGTATTCAAAATGAAATACGACTTTGCTGGTCGAAATGGACTTGTGTATATAAATGTCCTAAAAAGATAAAAGCATTTAATGTAGATTCCATTGATTTAGGCTTCGGGCCGGGGGACGCGTGTCCTGTAAAATTCTATGCCTTCCTCCCGCGGCTTATTACCGATTCGTAGATTCGTATCTCGTGGGTGGTGATGGTCGTACGGCGAGGCGGGATTGGGGTTGGGGATGGGGATAGGGGGGGGGAGGTAGAGGGTTGGAGGGACACGTGTGCGGTAGGAAGCGACATTAATTACAACATTGGATATCTAAGGCTCGATGCGTCATATCGCGTGGCAAGTATCAACATTATCCATTTCTGCGGCGATCTCTTGGCGAAGCATTCATTGGCTTCGGAGGAAATATCCCTGGACATCTAGAGGATGGAGTCCGTGGGGTAAGGCGCTCGCGTTCGAGGCAATCAATTTCAATTAAAAACACGACTAGACTTGATTTAACGTGGGACGATACGCCACGACAGTATGCGCACTCCCGGGAGAGCAACATCAGGAGAGGCATGAACATCAACAGCAGCAGCAGCAGCAGCAGCAGCAGCAGCAGCAGCAGCAGCAGTAGTAACAGTAGTAGCAGTAACAGTAGCAGCGACAGCACCAGCGGTAGCGACGAGGACGAGGACGAGGACGAGGACGACGACGACGACCGCGACGACGACAACGACAACGACAACGACGACGACAACGAAACCGCCGGCACCGTCGCCGTCGCCGTCGCCGTCGCCGTCGCCGTCGCCTTATCCGATTCCGAAGCCCGAGAAGGGGCTTAGCTCTTATCGCTATCTCTATAACGTGGCGCTATACGTGCACTGCTACCCGTGTTACCGACGCGTTCTCATGACACGGCATTCCGCGTATAATTATGTTTGGCCTGGTACAACAAAGAAACGAGGGCGGGCGGGAGGTGGCAGGAAGGACGAGTAGTAAAGAGGTAGAAAAAATTTTCCAAGGCTTAGCCACCACCGCGCCTTAGTCGTAGCCGGCAAGGTTTACAAAGCGATAGGAGACCTGAGCCACCCGCGGTAGCGGAGAAAATTTGCTCGCGCCGCTCTTTATCCGACCTGGTCATCATCCAATTCAGAGGAAGTGAAGTGGAGTATCCCGTCCGGATGGAGGAGGCATCGCTAGTCGACGCCACGTGTAAGATTTTTATCCGATCGATGCGATCACGATGATGATGACGATGATGACGATGATGACGATGGTGATGCTGACGATGGTGGTGATGATGATGATGATGTAAATGTTGATGATGGGCCTTCGTTATTATTATTTCATTACAGACAGAGAAAGGCAGAGAAGGTGGGTTGGAGGGAGGGAGGGAGGGAGAGAACGAGCTCGGACTTTACATCTTCGTCATTTATAGGCTTAGGCGAATGTGCGCGCGAGCGTGTGTAATTAAGTTATCGTCGCGGTATCGAGTAAATTTACACAGAGCTGTTGGTTTTGTAGCTTAACCTACATTTTTCGTTCCTCCTAATGATCGCCTGATCCGCTCCTTCAATTTATTATTAAGTGCTTTCTCGAATAATGCTCTAGAAATTAGACACTATTATTATTATCATCATCATAATCACCATAATCACCATAATCATCATCATCATCATCATCATCATCATCATCATCATCATCATCATCATCATTATTATTATTATTATTTTAGAATGCCGAGGTGCAAGCTCTTGCTGCAAATCTCGCCGCTTCATGAATAAAGCCATTTGGTTATTGTGTGTACTCGGCGTCGGTAAATTTTTCGAAAAATACATTTACGTACGTATGTGGAAGCTGATAAGCCATCACCATCTCAAATATTTATTTTCTCTTCAATTTAATCGTCATAAGCGTATCTAGGTAGTTCTCTATCAAATATTTTATTTGCAAGAGAAGTGAGCTAATGTATTCCTTGACTCGCGACTCTACGTTCTCCTATCGAATAATACATTTTTCAGACAAGCTATTACAATAAAGTCACCCGCCATTCTCTATACGAATCCAGCCTAAGTAATTTCTTCTCCGCGACGAGGTTTTCAAATAATCGATAGTGATACGAGGGAATCGGCCGACCCCAAAATCATTCCAAAAGTCAAATGAGTGTAAAACGCTTCATTGAAAGAGTATGTGCATGTAGCTCTATAGAAGTGTTTGATTTACATTTCAGCTCAGGTAATAAGGTTATTCCAAAGGAAATATAAGGTTTTCCAACTTTGTGCTTAAGCCTTATCGAATTCGCGATAATACAAACTGACATCAGCAACACGACCGTGTGCAGATGTTTGTGTTTTTTTTTTCTCGTTTCTTTTACCTTACGATTAATACCATAATTGATCGAAAAATTTAGGAATGCAAAATGGTAGACTGGTAGACTGGCCGCGCGGAACGTATGCCCCTCCGCAACCGAGAGTCAGTGAATTTTTCGTAAAACGTATATCCATCGTCGTCAATTTGTTTCTATTTTTTGTGTGTGCGCGTGTGCGCGTGTGCTCGTAACGCGCGCGTTTCTCCACTTTCTCGGCATATTACGAGTTAGAGGAGTAGTTTTCATGCTGCAAGGAAGTAAACTAGAGCTTGTTTCCAAGACTGACTTTCACAATTCCGCCGAGGAGAGCAAACTTGGACACTTTATCGCGTTGTCTGCCTCTTAAAATTCCCTAGCAAAGTCTGCATCGGCCCCGAACCCCCTCGCCATCCCTCCCCGACCGACCTCGCCCACCGTTCATCCCGCAAACCTCATAAAAATTATGCCTTACTAACACTATTACCTTTTTTAGGTTAAATATAATATACAAGGCTATTTAGACGCGCGCGCGAAAAAAACTCGGGAAAAAATTGAGAGAAGGAAACTCATGCTGCAAAGTAGCGAGATTAGCTTAGTTCCCGCGTGCCTCCGCCAATATCGCTTTTATTCCCTTGTATCGAATGATTGCGAGATCGGGACGGTTTCGAGATTAGGATTCGACACGCAGGCGCGCTTGTCAGATGGGATATTTCTGTAATGATCGAGGATGGCGGGTGGTACGGGGTAACAGTTTAGAGGGGGTGGGGCGAAGGGGGCTAGGGTAGGATGTGTTCGAGACTCGGTGCAATAACCGCATGAGCCGCAGTAGCGAGGATGAGCCTGGGAATTTGTTGGTATAGCTTCACTCTACTAAAAGCCTTTGGAAAATAATGTGAAAAGAGTTAGGCGACGGTGAAGGGGAGGGGTGAATATCGATTATCGTCGCATCGGGACGCCGAGGTCGTGTTCTCATCTCGCGCGTATCGCTAAGCCTCTGGCGGAGGCCAGATTTTAGCCGATAGCCTCGTTTGTGGTTCCGGCGATCGATACGGGGCCCAGGGCTGCTCACTTGCATACATAAACCGGGTAAAGAATGCGATACCGAGCGACAACGACGGCCAAATGGAGCGTTTTTAAAAGACTGGCAGATCGTTTTGTGCACGGCATGGGGCCACGTGGCTCGAATTACCTTCGTGTCCTTGGGTCCTCAGCTCGAGACCTCGAACGCGTCCGGGGTACTCGGCGCTCGGGATCGAGGCCCCGAAAAATCCAGAGCTCCGGTGGCCCGACGCCGCTCTCTCTCTCTCTCTACCCCTCACTGACCTCCGCTCTCACTCTCTCTCTCTCTCTCTCTCACTCACTCACTCTCTCACTCTTTCTCTCTTTCTCTCTCACACTCTCTCTCGGCGAGTCTTCTGCCTCGTTGAACACTGGCCTCAGCGACGAGGCCCCGTTCTCGATTCTCCACGGTTTTTTTTCCTCTCTCGCGTGGCAAAGTCGATTGATACGCCACGAAATTTTCCCCACCAAGCAACCGCGACCCTTTTACCCGAGCTCTCGAGGATGCGCCATTCCATGTTGGAGAATAGATTTTTACTCGACCGCGAGTGAGCTCTTTGCCTTACATTATTAATTATTATTTATTAAATGGCAGCTCAAGACATCGGGAAGCTACAAACTCCCACCACGATCTCAAATATGATCGGTGACACGAATTGGCAGGATAGCGAGATTCGATATATATATATATATATATATATATATATATAGAGAGAGAGAGAGAGAGAGAGAGAGAGAGAGAGATCTTACACTCGCAAAAAGGCAGACTTTCATTTTTTTTTAATTCGTAAGAGGACGCGGAACCTCAAGAGGATAAGATTGATTCGGGACTTTTAACAAGCGCTACGATCGTTACCGCCTCCCCCACCCCCGATACCGGATTCCAAAAGAGAATCGTAGGAGCATTCTTGCACGAAAGTCAGGCCCCGCTTTCAGTGTGGCAACGCATGACAGGAGGCTGGGAATGTGCTTTGCTGGGCTTTTTGATGAGCCTCTATACTCCCTCCTCTGATCTCTCTCTCTCTCTCTCTCTCTCTCTCTCTCTCTCTCTCTCTCTCTCACGTTGGAACGAGGCAGAGCATCGAGATTTAATAATAGTAACGCTTACAAAACGCCTGTCCCATCGATTCAGCTTCTTTTTATCCCGGCGTTTCTTTGGATTCCACTTCGCTCGAAGCACTAATCCGTCCGCGTGAAAGCCCCCGCCCCCTGAGCTATTCGTTTCCCGGAATTTTCAATTAAACTCGAGCGTAGCGTAGACAGGTAGTAGAAGCAGCGGAAACAGCAGCGGCGGCGGCAACGCGCCTTCCTTACTCCTCCGCTGACAATTGGCTTTTCCAATCGAATTGCATTTTAAATTTAGGTAATGACGTTGACGAAACTCGGTTTTTCGAGCTAATGCACCGAATGCCAATGTTCACGAACCTTTCCTTTCAGTCCTACATACCCAAGCTTCTTCAAGTTTTCGCAACCGCATCCGCAAATTTGGCCAGGCCGAAGGGAAAGGGGTGAGTTGGGGGCAATGATTATTATTCATAGAATTACCTGACGTTCGCTTGTCCTCCTCCATTAGACATATATTATTTATAAAGTACAGACTGAACAGTCCGCGTAAAAATTCCCGGGAAAAACTCGTATAATTAATGAGAAGAGAATTTGGAACGAGCGTGTAAAAAAAAAAACAAGATCAAAAGGAATTTAAATTTATGATAATTCGTAATCCTGGGATTAAATCAAGTTTTCTATTACATTGACCGATGCGATGTATCATCTTGCATCTGCTTTAATCGTAGCAACGGTTTAATAAAGCGCGTCTAAGAAAAGATAGTCTCTAACCTAATTAGGAAATGTAATAAGTGTTGTATTAAAATGGATTTGATAAGCTGTGGGTGGCGGGGGGGCATACGTTCGTTATTTTATTTTCATTATTCCCTCAGATTCGAATGAAAAGAGGGATTGTTGTCAATATTCATTATCGGTGCTCTCAAGGGATTACATACACCAAGAATATCTTTTTACCGAGCCTAAGTGAATAGCAGGAGAATTGTTAAAAATACACGTGTAATAATTGTCGATTCGTAGTCGCTCGCGGAGATCTTGGAAGAAAAAAAAACAGAAAAAAAAACGAGACGCATAATGAGGTATGAATAAACGCCTGCTCTCCTCGTTTCTTCTTTTGTTTTTTTCTTCTTTTTTTTTCCATTTCGCTTCTAAGCCTTGTATTACGTGGGGAGAACGCTGGGAATAACGTACAACGTGTAGAATTGAAACCGAACCCGTCTAATAAATACGATACTCGGATTGAAGCTATTCAGCATCCGGTAATGGTTTAAACAAGCAAATATATATATGTGTGTGCGTTCGCGCGCGCGCGTGCGCGCGTGTGTGTAATCATAGAGCTAGGGAAGCTAACGAGCTCGTGCGACTTTGGTTTTAAGTCTCGGCAAGTTAGCTGCTGCATCGGCCATAGAACCTCCCCCTTCCCTACTCTCCGCGGCGGCCGCCCGTAAACACATATTATTTAATGCAATTGGTACTCGGGAATCGATCCGAGATATCGATTTGAAACGTTGCCGATCCTTCTAAGAGCCTGAGGTGGGTCACTTTGGAGGTTATACAGAAGATTCGCGGGAGCGAGCGTAGACAAACGGTTTTATACTTCCAATTGCCGGCTGCTCGGATTATTCGGTTTCACGCGTCGGGGACGCCGAGATATGGGGGTGGACACGGGGTTAACTAGTGGTCGTGCGCAAGTGCGATCTGTTGGTATGCTCACCTGCTTCGAGAAGACGGCGATATCCTCGTTAAAACTTTCGGACGAGCAGACGTCGCCACCTGCGACGCCGGGCTCACGTGGTGTGCACGTCGCTAGCTCGCATTTCTCGAAAATTAGAGCGAGCAGCGGGAACAGCGGGTGCCTGAAATTGAGAAAAATTTTCATTAATAACGAGCTAACGAGTTTCTGGGAAATGTTATGCTCCTCCTATCCTAAGCCGTTAAATACCATTAAATTGTGCATACTTAGGCAAGTTTTACTCTGACTATACATATTATATAGTAACACCACGGCTCCTATTTCGAAGCCTCTTTTCCTGAGTTTTCCATCTATTAAGTAGATAGGATTATAGGTTTTCAAAATACCTCGGGCATTCTTTAAGCTAAGAAAGTGCAGTCTGGGGTCGCGGAAAGCCCGTTGCGCGAAGCAATCCTTGTAACGACAATTACAAGCCAGCCGAGAGCGAGAGGGAACAAGCATTGCTTGTCGGTATCATTCAAAGCGAGGCTCTGCTCAGCCATCCACCGCCTTATACCCCCATCCCCGCCCCCGACCCCGAACCCGATGCGCACCCTTTACCTTTCATGAAGCGAAGCCACACATAAGCACCGTTCGTGGTTATGCATACGGGGGAGTGTCCGAGCCTCTCCGCTCGGTCGCATTAATTTTTTGCCGTCCGCGAACTCGCGCGCGACGGAATTTGCATTTTAAGGAGCCTGTTGACGGATTTTTTCCCAACGGCCACGGACGAGAAGACCGCCCACCTCCGGTTAATGCTTACGAGGGGCGCAATTAGAACGAGAAGATAAGGGGAGGAGAGGTCGCAAGAAATTAAATTTGGCGTGAAGCGTTGAAACGGAAAGCGAGCCCGAGGAGAAGAATCGGGGTGTGAGTGAGAGAGAGAGAGAGAGAGAGAGAGAGAGATGAATCCTCCTTCGTTTTCTGGTGGCGGATCATCACGGTGCGACGTAGCGGCTCTCCGATTCGAGGCTCGCCGATAGGTCGTTGAGCTTGGGTCCGCCGCCGTAGCTGCCACTGATCGACGCCCCCCCCCCTAACCCAACCTCCCTGACCGCTACCACCACCACTGGCCCCAGCCTCCAGTCTCCGGCCTCGGCGACGCAATGCCCACGAGTTTTGGAGGCTCAACGCCTTTGCAGGATATTCTCCTACTCGTCACCGGGCCTCGAGTATTACTTCCCCGTTCGCTCCCGACACTGACAGCCTCTTTAGTCAGTCGTCCCGACACCCGACTCATTCTAAATCAATGATTGCCGTCCGTGAGTTTGCGCGCGACTCGCTAATATTGCCGAGAACATTCAACTCGCTCTCGAGAGCTTGTCAATATTAACAAACCATGTAAACAAAGTCCCGATAGAATGCCACCGCACTTATCTTCAAATAGTTTGTAGAATGTTTATTCAATATTTACCATTTATTATAATTATAATGATAAATATTATTATTATTATTATTACCATTGATAGAATGAGAATTTTTATAATTAATAATAAAATCTATTAGCCAGTTTAGTAATTGGAGTACGTACATTTATATATTTAAAGAAGCAGAAGACAACTATTATTATTTCATTGATTCCCTTTTCCTCTATTGCTTTTCCTTTGTTCTCATTACTTTTACAACTTAGTCTGTCAAGGTATATTTAAATATTTTCCCGTATTTATTATATTTAACGCTTAAGTTTTTGCGAGATAATCATTGTTTCGATTGTCTATATGCAATTTAAAATTTATGAATTAAAATTAATTTAGGCTAGAAAGTCCAATGATCAGTATATTATGGTTACGTAACATTGAAATAAATTCTATTTACGAGCCAATTAAATTACAAAGGCTTTTGAAAAATTTATTCCACAATAACTTTCAATCTTATTACAAATGTTGTCTTTCCATTTAATACAATTATCAAATGCAAATAAATATTACTCGATGCCATGTCATTAAACGAATATTATTTATGCTCACATCTACCTTATTCCTTAGTATATGGGCACGCATATATGGAACGAACGCTGTTATATATTCAGATCATAAAGACTGGAGGTTGCTGGGAAGATTATCTTAGAAATTAGAAACGAAAATAAGAAGAAGAAGAAGAAGACGAAGACGAAGAAGAAGAAGGAGGAAGATAAAAAAAAACAGTGAAAATAAATAATAAAAATAGAGGAACGAAAAAAATTCGGTTATGAGTGTAGGTAAAGAAAATTATTTATGGTTTCAATGAATTTGACAGATATTGGAATAAAAACTATTTTTCCAGATAACGGGCTATTGTGCATTACACGAAACAGTTACCGAATACGCGTGTAAATCATGGGCCACTGCACTCGCCCCTATGAAATTCGAGGATGAGAAAGGACAAAAAAAAAGAAAAAAAAAAGAAAAGAAAAGAAAAAAAGTGAACCATCGCATTAAAACAATGTATGTGGTAAATGTATAGAACATATCGCGCAGAGGGCACATAAATTTTTGTAAAAAATTCGGAAGGATCGGGACGGGTCTCGGTAGTTGGACAGAAGACCGGGCTTGGACGCTACCAAGGCGTCCAAGCACTTAGGGGTGTTAGTGTGTACACATGCACGGCTACCGGGAAGCGGGTTGCGCGCGCTTCTGCCGTACACACGTATAGGGATTTCATCGCGAATGAGGGACTCATCACGCAAGCGATGGGTAAAAAAGGAATGGAGCGAGAAGAGCGGCGGAGAGCAAGAGCGCGGCAAGGGAGGGCGGGTGGACGGGACGGGGGGAGTGGTAGGAGGTCGAATGAGTTTGTTCGGTAGCCAGAACCGGGGGTCGAAGGTGTTCACATCATAACGGTGGACCCAAGGGAAGACTATCTCCCGAGGCCGGCGGTCGCTGTTGTTTAAAACGTCACGCGAAGATGCCTCCCCGCGTTCCCTCCTTCGCCCTCTCCCGCTCTCTGCATCTCCTCTGTATCTCCTCCTGATTGCTGCGCTGTGTGTGCGCATGGTAGCAACGTAGAGGCTCGCGGCGTGGCGGACATAAAACGATTCGGAACGAATTTCGACAAATTGACGTAGTAGCAGCACTGGATATCGCCTACTCCCCCCATCCCAGTCTCCTGCTCCCATCACGCAAAAAAGGTCCTCTCGCTCTCTTTACATCTGCGCGCGCGGCACCTCTGGTCCCTGATACTCATTCCTCATCGCCAACACCATAGAACAGATATGCTCTCTCTCTCTCTCTCTCTCTCTCTCTCTCTCGTACGCTTGTTTTTTTGCTCCTCCCTTCTTCCCGGTGCCGGCGCTGCCGCTTCTTTGCTCGTTGCTGCCTTCGAGCTTCTATACAGTGGGCTGGTTTTCTCGCGCTCAGCCTCCGTGTTTCTACTCTTGTGGAGTAATCGACCGAATCCTCCTCCTCCTCCTCCTCCTCCTCTTCCTTCTCGTACTCCTCGGCCTTCCGTCCCCTCCTATCATCTTCCAGCTCGGTATCCTCGTCTGCGACAGGAGCCAGTCTCTTCGGCGAATAGCTTAATGCGCGATTGCTCTCGATAACGCGTCAACATACCCACGACCAAAGGCTGCTACTTCGATTAAATGCTCGAAGTGGCCAAAAGATACGGGCCTGAGCCAGGTGTCCATCGCCTACGACTCGCGTACCTGACCACGACGCTCAAGCCTCTCGATCCCTCGACTTCGATTAGCTGATTTTAATATTTAATTGACTGAAATAATTGCAAAAGTATGTATCTTATTAGCAAAAGATAAGAAATATTACGTAACATTATCATTATGTTCATCTCCTTATGGGATCCCAAGCTTTTAACCATTTTTCCTGTTAATCAATTCAAATTACAGTCTTTTACATAGTACGTGGCAGTTTTTGGCAAGACGAACTCGCTATTACCGAGTAAAAAGGCCCCGTTAAAGTGATTTATAGCTTATGAATTTAATTTGGAAATACAAAACTAATTTATACCTATTTAATAAAAAGTCTCTCTCTCTCTCTCTCTCTCTCTCTCTCGTATATACATACATATATATATATATATATATATA